>CBVK0102682311.1:0-21378 GCA_900067695.1 Picea abies | reverse complement strand
TGCTTCTACCTCGGGTGAGACTTCATCTGCTTCACAGGTGTTGCCGAAAGGGTCGGTAGTTAGGGTTTTGTTGGTGCATTGTTGTAGCATTAAACCTTGGGTCTGCCCCTGTGCCAACAAGAATCATGGTAGTCTGTTGAATATTTGGGAATGATTTAGATTGTGAGATCTAGATTAAATCTAGATAATTAGATCGACTACTAAGAGTCATGGACCATCGATCGTGGAAATGACTTATGCATGGTTATCCCAACATGGACCACTTTGGATAATATCGACTGAAGCAATTTTAGTCGAAGCCGAAGTTCTAAAATAAAAGTAAGTTGTTGGATCTAAGGAGCAGCTTGAGATCAATGATAATCATCATATCAGGTTTGCCTAGTAGCAATAAACTCTGGTGCTGATCACTACAATGAAAAGAAGCCAAGAGCATATGAATTCACCCAAAGGTTGGAGCCAAAAATTTATAAAGTAAATGAGGGCCATCATATCTGAACATGCATGGTGATCGTTGGATCAAGATAGGTGAGTCCAATTGTGGTCAACTTCGTCGTTGACCACTTCATATAGAAAGCGTTTTTGAACATATGAGTTCACCCAAAGGTAGGATCTCCAAAGTCATGAAGTAAGACACACGACACACACATTGAGAGCCCACGTCATTTTAGTCCACGTCAGCAAGACCAAATTGGCAAGGACACGTAGCGTATTTAGATGGTGACAGGTTTCAAGGTCCAATTGGAATTTTAGGTATACGTAAGTCAAAAATATAAGTGACATGTGGCAACAACTCGACCAATGCCACATCAACAGTGATGTTAGCAAGCTACGTCACTCCAAGAGTATGTCCTTTAGGGAAAACCATTTTCTACCACCAACAACTTCCCAAAGCGCCAAAGCTCGAAGTCATTCTTGATCGTTGATCAAGCATGGGTAAAGGACAAGGATAGGAGTCACTCACAACCATCAATCTGAGATACCGATCAATGAGTATAAGACATAGAAGAAGTCAACCAAAGAAGTTTGGAATACCACCCTTCCAAGCTATGAAATGATGTGTGTATGATGTGTGGACAAAAGGGACTCACGCAGTTTATTTTTTAGAGGTTGGAAGAAGATTTATCCCTCGCGCAAGTTTAAACTACGAAAAAAATCTTGTTCATCCATATCAATCTTTGATTAAGTCATAGGCGTTGGATTAAGCCAATGGAAGGATAGTGTAAGGATTGAAGCTAGACCATTAATTTGGTTTCGGGAATCATGTGAACCATCGGATCAACCATTTTGAGAGGTAACCACTTCAGGAAGTTTAACTTTGGAAGATTGGATGCTTGTAAGAGAGAAAACACTCGAAGGTCGATGTCTGGAGGACTAGGTTCGAGCCCTTGGTCATGAGTTATGAACACATAAGGTATGAGGAGCCGAGAACATCACTTAAATTAATAATCCCACAGTTCTAGCTTATGGACATGTGAGGGGTATTAAGCAGGGAAGTTCTAATACACACTCTAGCATAATCTTCTCTAGAGGAGTTGGAATATTGCAAAATATGGAGTCCCAAAACTCTGAAATCCTGAAGAGAATGAGAATCGTCCAATCATTTGCAGATTAAGCTCGGGTCGTCAATTTGTTTGAAACCTATGGAGAATCTAGGATCGTCCATCTAACGAAAGATCAAATATCGACCATCTGATATACTTCGGTGAAATGTACTCTAGGAGGTTTGAATAACTACAAAGGCTGAAAATCCTGAAGGACAAAGTTCTGAAGTAAAAGACAGTCATTCATCTCAACACCCAACGTGACCATTGATCTTGGTAAATGATTAAGCCCATGTTTTAATTAGCACCTAGCCACCACCTGTGGTCGTATGGAACAGAGGTCCCGAAATGTTTCTGTGTGAAATTTAACACACCGAGTAAGAGTTTTGTCTCAGTCAAAAGGGAACATTGAACCAGATATGATATATATTTTGTCATGATTTATCTTAAGTAATCCAATACATGCAATGCATTGGAAAGCTAATAAAAAAGATCAAATATGATTTGTTGAAAGAACTGGGGATGCAACAAAAGATTAATAAGGAAATAAAAAAGGCATGAGATTGAGTTAAAAGAAATTGATCCATACATGTGATCGATTTACGAAAAGTACTCTCACCAAATTGAAAATCCTTCACGATAATGTTTGAATAATCATAGAGAAAAAAAAATGTTGTTATTGTTAATGAAGAGGTGCGATGGTCCAAACAAAGGGACACAATGCCTCATATCTCACACCAGTTGGAAGACTATATAAACAAGAAAGAATGGTGAGAAGAGAGTGTCTTGGTGGATTAAATATATATGTTGTTGGTAGTACGGCTATCGTTACACCAAAACCCACAGGTTAATTTAAAAGATGTACTCACCACTGCTAGATTTCAAGGATCCACGAGAGGCGATTAGTCCCTTGTGACAATACACTGGGGAGTGCTAACTACTTGCAATTTTGTGCAACAATCTCCCCCTCAGTGCGAGCCGAGTGTGTATCGAACTCGTGACCTCTATCTCTGATACCATTTGTTGGTAGTACGAATGTCGTTACACCAAAACCCGCAGGTCAATTTAAAACATGTACTCACCACTACCAGATTTCAAGGATCCGCGAGAGGCGATTAGTCCCTTGTCACGATACACCAGGGAGTGCTGACTACCTGCAATTTCGTGCAACATATGTATATATAATGTATTGAATGGAATTTCATCCAATTAGGTTGGTGCATGCTGACAAGTTGAGTCTTGTTATGAGGATTGGATTCCTCACATCTCAGTTGGATTTGAGATCAACAAGATGTGTCTTGTTATGAGGATTGGATTCCTCATTTCTCAGTTGGATTTGAGAAATACAAGTTGGGTCTTGTATCAAAGAGTTGGATGTCTCATATTGATTTGAACTCAAAGATATTAAGGGATTGATTTTATATGTATTTATACAAGTTAAATAAATAAAATAAAGATATTATATCTACTTCATACGGTTTGTGTTTTAGATGTTTATGAATAATTAATTGAACTGCATATCTTATTCAATTAATTCAATTAATCTATGAAAGTGTGAAAAACAACCAAAAGTTCCAAACATCGATTCACCCCCCCTCTTAGTGTCAAGTGTAGATTTCAACAATTGGTATCATAGTGGGTGCCTTTAGCACAGTTTAAACAATGGAAGGTAGATTACAAAGAAATGGGTGGAAAAATGGCTCTCTCCACAAATGAAGCTCCCTTATTTGATGGAATAGACTATTCTTCATGGAGGGAAGGAATGAAACGGTATCTAAATTCAAGAGGATCTGGTGTTTGGGATTCAGTAGTATCGAAACCTTGGTGCTCAACTATCTCAAAGAAAAAAACCAAAACTGCAAAAGAAGCAAGGATAAACAATTCATTAGCCTTAAAAGCAATTCAGGATGGATTGTCAGACCAAGTCAAAGAAAATATGAGGCACTACAAAATATGCTAAAGAATTATGGCTCCAACTAGAAAATTGTTATCAGAATAAAGCACAAGAAGAAGAGAAATCATATCAAAGTAAGGAACAAGACTCAGATAAAGAGGACTCCTGTCGGAATAAAGAACAAAACTCAGAAGAAGAGAATTCTTATCAAAATAAAGAACAAAACTCAGAAGAAGAGAATTCTTATCAAAATAAAGAATAAAACAAAGAAATGGAGAATTCCAATCAATTTATAGAACAAAACTTAGAAATGGAGGAATCAAATCAGATTGAAGAAAAAAATAAAGATAAAGAGAATTCTGATCAGAATAAAGAAAAAAACACAAAAGAGGACAAGTCCATTAAAGAATTGATGCAAACCCCAATCATCAACATAGAAGACTACTACATCAAGGAATTGATGAATACCTCAGTATTGACTAAAGAAAAACTATTAGATTCTAAGAATGATGTTATAACTACATTTGAAGTTATTAGTATGGAACCAACAATTGGTCTATATATTAAAGTTAATAGGGATGTTCTTGACCATCTTGAATACACAATTATGTGCACTTTTGAAGAATTGGAGAAACTTAAAAATAAATATATGTTGCTACTACAACAGTTAGATCAATCTAACCATGAACAACATGAACAAAATATTCAACTAGAAAACAAAGAAGAAGAAATCAAAATATTGAAGAGTGAAATAGCTAATCTAATATAAGAAATGGAAGAATTAAAGACACATGACAATAAAATAAAAAAAGTACTAGAAGAGACAAAATAAATGGTCATCTATCTAAAAAATCAACTTGAAGAAACTAAGAAAAATGAAGAAGCCCAGAAGATCCAATTAACTAAAAGAGAAGAATATTGTCACATGTTGGAAATGGAAATTATTGACATAAAAAAGATAAATGACAGTACTGATGCAACTCTAATGATTCAAATTGAAGAAGCTAAGAAAAATGAATAAGCACATAAGATCCAATTAACTAAAAATGAAGAATCATGCCACATGTTGGAATTGGAAGCCATCAACCTCAAAAGGATTAAGCTAGAGAACAAGGAAGAAATCAAAAGATTGAATAATGAAGTTGTTGATCTAACAAAAGATATAGAATATTTAAAGACATATGAAAAAACTAATAACTACACAGAAGTCCTGGATGATACAGAAGAAATAGTAATCAATCTAAAGAGTCAACTTGAAGGAGCTAAGGAAAAAGAAGAAGCCTTGAAGATTCAATTGACTAAAAAGGAAGAAACATGTCACATGTCGGAAATGGAAGTTATCAACCTCAAAAAGAAGAATGAAAAGACAAAAACAACTGTCACATTCTAGAATAGCTCAGCTATACTAGATAGGATCTGGAGCAGTCAAGGACCAACTGATAAAAAAACCAGTCTTGGATACAATAAGAAAGAGGAAGGTGGCAAATGGAGCACCATTCAAAAACATGATAAATGATCATTCTCCTCAAAATAAAAAGGTACAGTCACAAACCTAAAACAAACCATGAACTTTGTCAAGGAAGGAAGGTATAAAAGTAAAAAACAAGAGACATATCAAAAGACAAATTTCTCATGTCACAACAGACCCAAGTATGGAAGCAACTTCAATGGTTATTTCTTTTCTTGTAATAACTTTGGTCACAAAGCATTGGAATTCAAGAGTCCTAAAAATAAAAATTCAGGAAGGTTCAATAACTCAATGAGATGTTGGAGATGCAATTATTTTTCTGGGAAGGTCTTAAAAATGATGTTCAAAATTTTTTGTCTGAATGTTTGGTCTTCCAATAGAATAAGGGAGAGACAATCAAGACTCAATGTATCCTACAACCATTATCTATACCAAGCCAACATTGGGAAGAATTTTCCATGGATTTTATTACAGGTTTACTAAAATCCAAAGGAAATAATGTCATCATGGTAGTATTGGATTAAATAACAAAGTATGCCCATTTTTTCTCCCTATCTCATCCTTTTAAAACAAGTAAAATAGAAACAACATGCATGGAAACAATTCAAAAACTACATGGAGTCCCCAAGATTATTGTAAGTGACAAAGACCCAATTTTCATGGGAAATTTTTGGATTGAATCATTTTCTTGTTTGGGTACTCAATTAACTCATAACTCATGTTACCACCCTTGATATGATGGGAAAACATATATTGTGAATAAATGTCTATAAGGATATATTCTTTGTGTTGCATCTGATAAACAAGCACAATGGTTCAAGTGGTCTCTCTTAACAGAATGGTGGTACAACACATTTTTCCATACTTCATCAAAAATGTTCCTGTTTCTGGCACTTTAGGGATATCATCCTTCATCGATCACATCACCCTTGAAATGGAATGCAAAGGTTCAAGCAATGGAGGACCACATAGCGAACCAACAAGAAATCCTCAAACTATTGAAGGACAACTTGGTTATGGCACAAAATGGGATGAAACAACAAGCATATCAACATCACAGTGAAAGGGAATTTGAAGTGGGGGGTTGAGTATTCTAGGGATAAAACCATACAAACAAATGTCCCTCAAGCAACAAAAGAAGAAAAATAAATTAACGCCCAAATATTATGGCCCTTATAAGGTTTTTCAAAGCATTGGAAGTATGGATTACAAATTGGATTTACCTCCATCTTCATGTGTACATCCAGTCTTCCATGTTTCTTTCTTAAAGAAGGTCATTGGAAACAAGATCTCAGTCCAAACTATTTTATCATAGATCAATGAAGAAGGGAAAATCATACTATATCCAGAAACAATCCTTAAAACAAGAATTAAGTAGTTGAGAAATCGAGCAATTACAGATTACCTCATCAAATGGAAGAACCTACTTGTGGAAGATGTGACATGGGAAGATGAGTTCTCCATCTAGAATCATTTGTGGTTAGTCAAGTGTTGAGGAAAACACTTTTTTGAAGGGGAGGGGCATGCTAAGCCATAGGAAAAGCCAAATGTTAAGTATTAAACCCCTTGTTATGCCTTATATATTGAATTATTACATTTCTAGTGTTATATTTGTATGTACTCTAGAACCTTTCATTGTAACCATTCATTATAATTGTACCATTTGTCTCCTATATATATACCAAGGAGACGTAGTCTTAAGGGCATCCTATATCATCTCATCTTGTCCTTTGAATTGGATATATTGTACAAGGAGGTTTCCCCCTCAAAGTGGACTGTATTCATTGACTTTGTATCATTTTTAAGGCATTGGATCATAAAGGGGATTGATACAGATTCCTATTTAGGACTTACATATTTGTTTAATCATGGTGCTTATATACCTCCAGTAGGCCTAAGACACCCTATAGAGGTTCTTCTACAGTGATTTTAGGATGCATTCATGGCATTATATAGCATGATATGCTTCATGGGTTAGATGTGTTATCCGGAATTCTTTAGATAGAGAATATTCATTTAGGGAATAAGACCATTGTTGTCATCCTACAACCTTGGTTAGTCTGTAAAACCCATTATTAGTTCACAACTAACTTAGTTGTGGAAACCATATCCCAGTTGGAGGTGAATGATATCATATAGAGATCATATGTGTGAGATTGAGGACTCACCAATTGTTCTTGAGTCTCAAAAGAAAGTCTTAGCACTTGAGGCTCCTTTTTTCCCTCCCCTAACTATGATCAAGGACACAAGACCCATCCATTATCCCCAAGACCTCATAATAGTAGCCATATTCAACTCAAATGTTAAATACTCCCTAAAAAGGGCTCGTGTTGTAGTTTCTAGGTTTTTTTCATGGTGATTAAGCTTGAGAAAGTTCAATAGGTTTTAAGGTTGTTGTTCCCCCCTTGATGATGCTTATGCCTCAAAAACCATTTCTAGTGCACGCAACCTACTCATGGCAGCACTTGTATTCCACTCAAAGGCCTACAAAGAACCCTTGTAGAGAAATTTTGTGTTGGTTTGAGGACCTGTTCAAGTTTCTTGAGCCCAAGAAGATTCAACAATATCATGAGGCACTTGCTTTCCTTCCTCAGCCATGGCCAAGGTCCCACAACCCATCTTGAGTTTGCCAAACTTTGTAATTGCATCCATACCCAACTTGGATGCCAAACACACCTTGGAGAGTCCTATGTTGTGGTTTTTAGTTGTTTTTCATGGTGATAGAACTTAGAAAGCTACATTTAGGGCTTGCGGCCCAAGTGTTTCCCTCCCCTAACCACGGTGCTTGAGCTCAAGAACGTTTATTTAGGAATTAAGGCCCTTGTTCCCCCACTAACCATGTTTAGGGTTGAAGACCCATCTATTCCTACATGGTGAAAATATACATTTATGGCCTAAGGCCCAAGTGTTTGCCTCTAGTAACCATGGTGTTTGAGCTCAAAAAAATTTATTTAGGACTTAAGGCTCTTGTTCCCCCTAACCATGTTTAGGGCTCAAGACCCTACATGGAATGCATGGAACGTGAAAGCAATGCTTTAGAGAAGCAACTTATTGCATTGACTTGGCATGTCATATATTACATATGTGTGTGAATAAGAAAGAAATTGATGACACATAAGATTAAAAAATATTAATATAAAACAAATTCTTAATAAAAAATATGTTTATTTAATAAGATTATATATATATATATATATTTGAAAATTTTCCCAACATAAATGCAACAAAATCCTAACATAGAAATAAAAATTTGATTTATTTGAGGATGGTAAATTTAACATAATATATTATATTATATTATATTATATATATATATATATATATATAAACATTTTTTTAAATTTTGATGATTTTATTTTATTCTTATTTTATTAATTTTATTATTCCAAATTCAATTTTTATAATTAAATAAGTTAACACGATAAGATTTTTACAACTCCACTTTTTTTTTGAATTGAGAGTAGTAAACCAAGGGATGTTGAGGCTTTAGATTAGTATTAGATAATACTTATTTAGCAAAACAAGCTTAAATTAGTATTAGATAATACTTACTTGAAAAAACAATTAAAATTGGCTCGATGATGATGATTAATGTTTACTAAGACTAAATTATGTGTTGAAAAAGCATTAAAAGAAGTTTTTACATTAAAAAAATAAAACTTTAATATAAAATGAACTAAAAATAAAAATATAAAAATATTTACAATTTTAGAAATTAGATTTAGATTTTTCTAGTTGATTAAACCAAGTTTAAAATGATTATAATCATTTTGACTTCGTCCTGAAAATTTTGAAGATAACCCAAAATTATTTATAGAGATAATGTAATTAATGATTAAAATTTTGAAGATAACCCAAAATTTATGGAGATAACGCAATTAATCATCGAAATTTTGAAGATAACCCAAAATTTATAGAGATAACGATTGAGAAAAAAATTCAAACACAAGCGAGTAATTTTGAAAATGGTTGTCAATATAAAACAGATAAAAATATTCGAATACTTGTAAAAAGAGGTTTGAATTTTCATAAGAACGATTGACAGCCATTAACTCAAGAACGCGTTGGAAATGTCACAACCTTGCCTTTTTCCTGTAACAATCAGTCCAACCGCATGTTCAAATCACTATAATTTATCCACGGGAAGCATGCCTCCACCCCAACCACACGTCACTGGGTTGTTGAAAAGAATGGAGCTGCATTCCCCGGCTTACCGCCGTGAAAACTGCGGAAACACAGGAAAGCCGCCACCGGAATTCTCCCGATGATTCCAGATTTCTGTGGTCTGTCATGGAGATTTAAATCAGCCACACCAATTCCTTAATTGGTATTGTCGTCGCTGATCGAATAGCAGTGAATCAGAAGTAGAAGAAGTAGCTGATTGAAATCAAATTGCTTTCAGAATGGAAGACGTAACGGGAAGAAGGATATTGGTTGCAGTGGACGAAAGTGAAGAGAGCATGTATGCCTTGAAATGGGCTGTTGATTATCTGCATCTCGATCCCACCGACACACTCATCTTGTGCTATTCTCGGAAAACTTATGAAGGGCTCGGAGGTCCTGGTATGTAAGGAGGAATCTTAACAATTCTTCTTATTCTTTCTTGCTTTATGATTATGATTGTGATTAGAGCAATTCTTGTGTATATATAGCCTTTCCTAGATTCTGGTTGTGCTGGTTTGCCCATTCCTGTTCTATGGTTGTAGCGCTGGCAGCTACTTGCCATGATACTCCCTCGTAGATGGTTTTTTCAGGGGCCCTTGATTAAGGATTTAAACCTAATTTTAAGAGGGGTATTTCAAAACCCACGGTAGTCATTTTTCTCAAATTGATGTGATTTAAGTAGATAAGCAGTTTCAGTACTGTCCTCATTCTCACAAACTTCTTTCATATCACTGCTACTATTCGTACAAATTTCTTAATCATGTGAAATGTTAGCTGGGATGTTAAATCCATACGGAATCTTCCAGTAATATAAGATACAAATAATGAAAACAGGATTTTAGCCTAATTTCAGGATCTTCCAATAATATAGGATAAAAAATAATCAAAACCCATCTTTCTTTGCGTTAGCTTTCACTAAGGATTTAAGCCTAATTTCAATAGAAGATCTGCCAGTAATATACGATAAAAAAATAATTAAAACCCAGTGAAGCTATATCCTTCACAAATAAATCTTACCCTAAACTTGGTTAACTCATTTAAATACATGTAAGCCCTAGACGAATCAAAGTTATGGTAACTGAATGGTCACTGTAATGTCAACCTGGCTAATTCATTTAAATGCCTCTGGAAGCTACAGGGAATTGCCATCAAGGCTAGCAATGATTATTTTAGTTCTGTAGTAATATCCATGTTGCTCTTATTATTATATTCTTGGGTTTCTGACTCTGATGATAGCAGGGTTCGTGCTCACACCGGACGTTTTAATATCTCTGGAGAAATATCAAGACCGTGTTACTGAAGCCGTTATGCAGCAGGCGAGGGATATCTGCAGCGGGAGCCCGGTGCGTTCACTGTGCATTTTATATATCTATAGTGGTAGTGGGTTTTTAAGGAAAAAGTATAGAGGAGGGTATGCTGCAGAGAATGGCATTTGGAGTTGAAGGTGTTCTGTTCATTGCATTTTGCAGGCGAAAGTACAGGAAAAGATTGTAAAAGGAGATGCGAGAGATGCACTGTGCGAGGCAGTGAAGAAGGTGGGGGCAGATTTTCTCGTCATTGGAAGCCATGGCTATGGCACTCTCAAAAGGTAAGTTGCAAACGCTATTAAAAAGTAATTACTCATTGCTGTTTGGTTGCAGAGCTGGGGCTTCTTCCAACATGGGGAGAGAAAGTGGATTTGTGTTAATGTTGGACAATAACATTATTGGGTTGCATATTATAAAAGATAAAGTAACTTCTTAATATCTACTTAAAGTAATTTGATTGATAGAAATATCTGTTAAGTTTCTTTGACTAGTAGAAACATATGTGGAGTTTCTTTAACAATGGAATGCAAACAGGCCCTGTTAGGGTGTCCCAAATAACAGGTTCCTTTACCAGTGGAATGCAAAAAGGCCCTGTCAGGATGTCCCAAATAGTAAGTTCTTTTAACGATGGAATGCAAACAGATCCCATCTCAAATAATAACTCACATTTTGATGGATATTAAGTTTTTTTTATTATGTAATGTAAACCGATTTTGATGGATATGAAGATTTTGATGGATATGAATAAGGGATAAATCTAAACATTTGATTTTTCTGATTTCTCATTTTCATAAAATTATAATTTTTTATTATTTAAATTATAAAATCCAACGATGTGATGTAATTGTTAATATATTTTCATTGTTTAAATTACAGTTTTGAATTATAATTTTTTATTATTTAAATTATAAAATCCAACAATGTAATTGTTAGTGAAATTGTACATTTTCATTGTTTAAATTACAGTTTTGAATTAATAGATACATTCAGTGTCTTGAAAAATCCTATTACATCTGAATTAGGCAATCTGGGCAACTGATATATTTGTAATTTTAACCGTTCTTTTAAATTTTAAGTCAGATTTTATCTGTAATTTTAACCGTTCTTTTTTAGGCAAAACTGATGAGAAAACTTAACCTAAATATTTAAACTATGAATGAACAATATGGATACAAAATTTAATTTCTTTTAACACTTAATTCTAAAATTAAAATAATTTTTTATAATATTTGAATGTAAATTTAGCCCTAGCATTGTATGAGTATATGGAAAAAGTTACTGAGATGTAAAGTGAAGGCCATTTATGAATTTCTTTTTGGTTCTCTATGTTTTATAATCAGTGTTTTGGAAACATGATTTTATGAGTCTGGTTTGTGGTTGCAGAACGTTTCTGGGGAGCGTCAGCGACTATTGTGCACACCATGCAAAGTGTCCTGTAATGATCATAAAGAAGCCTCACGACGGATCTCCAAACAGCTCCTAGAGCAATGTCTATTGTCTCTGCTTTTGAGCATATAGTCCATCCAAGGCATTTTCATGGTCTCCCTGTAAAATAAATGGACTACCTCATCTTAGCTTCTTTTGTTGGAGTTTGGTGTTGGACAGAACCGTTAATTCCATTTTCTGGTGCAATACCATATTTGCGTGACATAATAACAGGATTTCAAGATTCATAATACATTTTTTTTTATTTACTGCTCATACTATAACATTGAAATACTATAACATTGAGCTGTCTGCATTATTCTTTGTAACTATTGGGAATTTCCTCTATTCTTAGTAATTATGGGGATATTTCTCTATTTTAGTAATTATTGAGATTTTCTTCTATTTTTAGTAATTAAACTATCAACTATTATTGTATAACTTAAAATAATTTTATGATATTTTAAATTGATTAAAAAATAATATTTTTTTATAAAATATTTTTTAATAATAATAATAATAATTTAATTTTAAGGACATAATTAATTATAATTATTTCTTGTATTATTAAATTACTTTGCAATATAAGTTTTTTTTTTAATCATACATTTTGATCTTGTGTAATGTAAGATGCTAATATATTTTGATATTATATATTATATTTGTTAATGATTTTTTTTTAATATAGATATTTGAATGTCTATATAATTTGGTGATAAGCATTATTGCATTTTCTATGTATGATTTTGACATTTTAAGTTATATATATTTTATTATTAAATGTTTTGTATCAAAATTATAGTCTAATAATAAATTTTATTAGACAAAATAATTTTAAAAATTTTCCAACATTTTTTATGACAATGTGAAGATAGATGAATTATTCAAATATCATAATTCATTACATAGATGAGTAGGAATTTGTACTTACATAAGTTGTTAAAAAAACATTTGCTCTTGAAGCCACATGACATTAGTGGAACAAATTAGCCTAAAAAATGCACAAAATAACAATGCACTTAAACAAAACTAAGAATTATCAATTATGGCCATAAATATTTTCCACCACATGATCTACTTCAAGCTCATGTGCCTTTTCAAATCAAATTTTTAATTTTTTTTCCAACATTTTCGATAAGGATGAGAAGATAGATGGATTGTGCAAATTTCATGATTAATGTCATAGATATTTATCATAGTAAGTATTACCTCCCAATCTACATAAAAGATGAGTCCAATCACCAAGCACAAACCTGAAGACAACTTGGACACCACCCATTATATATTAGGGGTCACTCTCTTCACTTTAGGTTAATTCTTCTCCAACACAAGGGGTCCGAACAAAGCTTGATTTCAAAATTAAATGTATATAATGAAGATACTTTTAGATTTAGCTAATAAAGTGATGGTGGATTATCAGAACCCTATTGGGTGACAAAGTGAAGATAAGAGACAAGGAAGTGTTCGGTATAATGTAGAATATGTATTTAAGACATGCATCGATATGCTATAATCAATATAAAACATGTTTTCAAATTGTGTAAGAATAAGTGAGGGCCCTTATGTAATATGCACTTCACAACCATGAAATTACTACCAAGTAATAGCATACAACCATGAACAATAGAGAAATCGTTGCATATGAAATCCTAAAGAAGTAGAATGTGTATGACATCCTTCTAATTAATGGTTAGCCAACAACATATTATATCTTAAAATTTGATTTCTCATGAGCAAGGAGACATAGTGTACTACATTTAATCTTATTTCTTAGTCACAACATGATTCAAACATTGAATGAACAACTATAACAACAAAATTCCAATGAAAAAATTCTTCAATTATCCAAGGTCACGTCAAGAGTTAGTGAGGATTTTACCTCAACCCTAATGTCCTTTTATTGAAGAAATAATTCCAATACAATACAATAGAAATCATTGCAAAACCATAGTCATCCATGAAAGAGAAAGGAGAAATGGGGAAACCTTACATTGAATTTGACCCTTAACTTTTTTACCCTGGATATATTTGACTAAGATTTGAGGGGAAATCCCATTTATCCAACCATTCCTTTGCAAATAAGAGGTATCTTCCTTTTTATAGATCTTCGTCTTAAAAAATTTACAATAAAATATTAGAGTAATTTATAGATCCATGAACCTTTTACAAATAATAATATTAAAATACATGAAGAAGGTTTAGAAGCCTCCTTCAAGTTAGGTGCTCCTAATTAAGGGTGAAAATATGCACACGACAGGGATTGATTTAGCCTTTTCTACCACACCTGTCATCTTCCTAGCTTGGGTGCTCTCAAAAAATGGCCATTTGGTAGCTTATTATTTCCAAAATAGCAATAGAAGTCAAGAAAAGGTGGACTCCATGAGAAATCATCAAATGTAACTAGATTTTTGAGGTGGTAAAATTGAAATCACCACAACTCTCTCAATAATTATTGAAATATCTATTATGAACACCATCCAAAATTCTCATAGACACTTTTCATCTGCTAGCATTGGTCTAGTATTAATCTAGGCATTATCTTGAAAGATGTCTACTCTTCTTTGGAAACAAGACATGAAGAGGTTGTTCTAGACATTTCTAAACATAGTGCTTCTTACAAATGTCCTTCTCCTTTATTCCATGTCGATAAGAATCCCAAGTGTCATCTTCTTAACTAGGGAATTCCTCTGATTTTGTGCATGCAACTCTTGATTATTCCATGAAAACCCTCATATATCCCTCAAAATGATGGGAATTCCTTCCTTGAAGATTCTCTTAGCACTATGAGAGGGTTTTTAGTTGACATGTGTCAATTTTTATGAGGGGCATTCTTTAGAAACCTCTTTGTTTCCTTGTAAATGATGCCAAAAGCCCACAATAATGTTGAGTCATTCATCAATGTGTGAAAAAAAAGGGAAACACATGGATCATCATCACCACCTCTCAAATGACTCGTACAATGATATAAAGTTCATATATGATGGTGCGATGATGTTGAAAAAAATTCCTTTGAAAATGTGAATTAGACTTGCAGTTTTAGGCAATGATGATAATAAGTAGGGGTTTCTATTAAAATAAGTTGCATTCAAACCATACAACTAAATGGATTACAAAATGGGGTGTAGGCTAGTACGCCATACCCCCAACTCTTCCATTTCTCCAAGGCTATGAACTTTAAAAAATTGACAATTGTTCAAAAAACATCTAGGAAAGAGGCCATGGGATTATTGCTAAAAATATTATCCTATCAAACACACAAAACAACAAAGAATATAAATGAGACCAAGAAATATTAATTATACCCAAAATGTCATCCACCTCATGATCCACTTGGTATGATGTGTCTTAAAAGTCCATAGTAGTTGCAACAGAGATAGTTGTTTGATTCAATCATGAAAAATTATCTTTATGAGTTGGATGAGTGACAACATGTTCCACTAAATTGTCAAGGGATTATAGGATTTTGACTCCATGAAGGTTTCCATGTGACTTGGATGAGGAGGAGGAATAAATTAAGGGCAGAGATTCAAAAATTATATAATAGTCTCTAGCAAAGATTATATTGATGCAATATCATAAGTTGTTTGAGCTTATTTACCCCACAAAATGACTATTTTTATCCAAACTCCCCTTCCCATTCATTAAGGATAAGTATTTGATATCCTCTATCAAAATTGTAGTGGCCCATATTTTTTTATATTCCTTAAGTGACTTCTCAAATACCTCCTTCCATCGATTCCACTACCAAATAAGTCACAATCCCATTAGTATCTACAATTTCATTCTCACATTTTTTTGACCCCTTGTTGAGGTCCTTTAGGTCACATAGGAGACAACATATTTTTGTACAATGGAAGTGTCCTATGGGAACATTCATTAAGTGCTGAGGAATTCCCAAAATAGTATAATGGCTTGATTCTAGAGAACATTGACCTTCCTATCCAATATGCACACCAGCTGGACCTAGAAGTTGACCTGTTACTCCACCTAGATCATATCCCAATCAATTACATGGTTAACATCATACACATCTTAATAAAAGACACATGAAACACATTATGCATTCACAAGGATGCAGATAGTGCAAGCATGTATGAAATAGGACCAATCCTCTCCATGATTTCATATGGCCCACATTATCTTTTTGTCAGTTTTGGTAGATTAATAATCTCATTGAACTCTTATTAGCCTTCTCTTTCAAGGATACATGCTCACCCACTTTCAATTTTATGTGTTCAACCTTTTTCCACATAACATTTCTTCCTGTCTTGTGCAACCTTTAATTTTTTTTTTTAACCATTTACTCTTCAATTTATATGAGAAATTATGGTTCAATGATGGCTCCATCAACTGGGTCATCCCAAATCATAGTTGTGCTACACCTTATACCATACAATGCTTCAAATGGGATCATACTCAAAGATGTATGATACCGATTATTATAATAAAATTCAACTAAATGAAATATAATCTTCCCATTTTGATGATTTATCCATCATATACATCCTCAACATATACTCAATCACTTGATTTAACCTCTTTGTTTTCTCATCTAACTTTGGGTGATATGTTGTGCTAAAATTTTAAATTTTCCCAAATTCATTAAATAACCCCTTCCAGAAATTTGATGTGAACTTAGGGTCTCCATCATAAACAATTTTCTTAGGCACACCATGTAGCCTGGTAATTTAATTCATGTATCAACAATGTTGGTTTTCTTGTGAGTTAGCTTCATTGGAATAAAATGGGAATCCTTTGTTAATTTTTCCACCACTACCATGATGGAATCATGTTGTCTTATAGTCTTGGTCAGTTTAGTAATGAAACAAATTGTAACAAATTCTTATTTCAACTCAGCAATGGGAAATGGTTGTAGCAATCAAGATGGATGCATATGCTAAGCCTTTACCTTTTGGCACTCTATACATTTGGTTATATAATAATCTACCCCTTTCTTCATTACTGGCCAAAAGTATTGGCCCTTTACAGTTGTAATTGTTTTCTAATATCATGGGTACCCAACATAAGAAACATTATGAATTTCTCTCAACACTAAAATTTTCAGCTCTTGAGATTTAGGAACATATATTTTTCCCATGCACATGAGGGCTCCATCCTCTTTCAGTTCATAATATTTAAAATTCTACTGAAAATTAACTTATTGTAACGCTTCTTTTACTTGCGAATAATGATGATCTGAATTTGCATATTTTAAAATTATGTCCTTCAAATCATATATGTACATGCTAATAGGTGTTGCATGCATCTCATGCACTCTCTTTCTAAGTGCATCAACCACTTTATTTTCCTTTTATTTGATATGCTTGATATCAAAATCATATTCACCAAGGAATTCCAACCATATTATTTGTCTAGAATTCAATGTGAGTTGTCCAAACAAATATTTCAAACAACTATGGTCTATCCTCATCTCAAATCATTTTCTTGTAAGATAATTCCTCCACATATTTAAGGCATGAACTATCACTGCCAACTATAAATCATGTGTGGCATAGTGCCTCTCATGTTCTTTCAACTTTTCTCAACTCATAGCATACAACATGCCCATTTTTTGTAACGATTGCACCAAACCATTCCTTACATGCATCAATGCACACAATGAAATTCTCATCCAAATCAACAATCTTCGAGATTGATGTTGTTGTAAATAGATTCTTCAAGTGATAACAAATTATTTTCATCTAGATACCCATTCAAATTTCACATCCTTATTTTGCAAATAAGTGATTGGGTGTGGTGTGCAGTCTTTGAAAAGCCTTCAATAAATATTCTATAATAACCTGCAAGTCCCATGAATAATCTCACCTACAAGAAATTCTTTGGTTATGGCCATCCTCTAATGGACTCTACCTTCTCAGGATCAACTACTCTCCATTGGTCTGAAATAATATCGCTCAAATATTGAACATGTGTTGATAGGAAGAATTGACCACTCATCAATGCAAGAGAAACAACCTGATCCAAGGTCCTTAGAGAAGAACCCAAGTTGTTTGGTATGGTTTTTCCTGACGGGTGTTATGGCTCCGTTAGCGAATGAGAGAATCATCCCTCATAAGAGAAGAGAAACAAAAAAAAATTCTTAAGGGTCCTGCAAACTAATATTTACAAATCTAAAGTATTTCCAATAACTATAGGAAAGAAAAATAATAGAAAAATAACTAATTTGTACAGATTGTACAAGATTATGGAAATCTTGTGAAATGAAAATAATAGAACTAAATCTCAGTCAAAGAGATGAGTTTTATAAAATTTGAAAAATAAAATCTAATCGTATAGAAAGATAGCTATATGAATTCTGACAAAACACTCAAAACTACAAGATAGATGAGAAACGTGGAATTAACTCATATGTCCCTATTTAAACTAGACAAAACCAATTTTGAATATAAGAAAAAAGATAAAGCTAATCAAATTAGGCACATTAATTTGATTAACCTTTAAATAAATGTTTCACATTAAAACCATTAATATAGGCAAATTGCAAAAGCTAAAAGAAAGGAATAAAAACTATCTTGTCCAAGAGCTTATCATAATCTAATAATTACATTTATCATCACATTAAATATGATAATTACATATCATTTGTAAACAAGGGGCATCTCATTAACATGAGACAAGAGTTATACAATATTGGGTTTCAAAAAACTTAACAGAGACAAACTCAAGCAAAGCTTTGTGATTTCCCTTTTATGCAAAAGTAAAACAATTATAGTATTGATTCCAATTGCATTTCAAAATTCAAATATATGGCAATCTTCAGTTCATGAAAGATATTCCATAAACTAAGAAAAACTTATATAATCAATAAAAGAATTGGCAATCACAATAGTCAAAATGTTACTCCTTTGTTTATGCAAGAAGAATCAACATAAGTAAGAATGATGAATCATAAATCTAACCATTTACCTTTAAATGACAATTTAAAGATCCATCAACAATATAATTTTCAAATAAAAATCTAAGACACAATCAAAATTTTATTGAAAAACAACTTAAGAAAAAACAATGAACAATTAAGAATAGACTAATTTAAATAATGCATTGAATACATTCAAACACAAAAACTTAGAAAATTCTTGACAGTGAAATCCTTTCATTGTTTCCCCATAAGAAAAATTTATCATATGTTCATCATTCCTCCTCTTGTTGGCAGTGACTCCATCTCTACTTCTTTGAAGTAAAACACAATTTTACAATATAAATAGAATTGAGAAAAGGAAGCACAGTTCCTCTCTAGCCTATGGATACCACTCCACCCCTCGTTGTGTTCTTCAGTCACATATTTATGAAAAAGATAATGAGGGAAAATTGAAACCAATTCCCCCAAATCAAAAATTGTGTAGCAACTTTCTACCTCATTTTGGTGGATTTGGATTGTAAATATCATTCTAGATCTGATTAAAAGTTGTTTCCTCGGCCATACAATCATATAGATGCATCTACATTTGATTTCCTTGTTGGTTGAATGCTCAATTTGAGCTGTGTATTTGGAAACTGGTTGTAATTGGTGAATTTGGGAAAACTCATATTAGAAAACCAACATTAACTCCCACACCGTTCCTTTTCTAAGAAATGTATTTGTGAGGAACTTAAATCAGGACCTTCTAGCCAAAACCCAAGTCTTGGATTTTTTGAATTTGTCTTCTTCTTGTAAATTGTACCCAAAGTCTATTATCTGGTATTTTATCAATTTCTGGCTAAAACTTCACACGTGTAGTCTTCCTAAATTTTGGACATTGAAATCATATCATGATCCAACAACACATATTATGGGTGACACCAATTAAAAATCAAAATAAACCTCTCAATGAATTATAAAAATTAATAGTGGGTACAAAATCCCTCATTCTGTAGCTATTCTAAATTAAAGAAATTCACAACTAAATTAAAAAAAAATGCAGGAATAAAATCGAACAAATCAATACAATACCCATACCTTTCAAAAATGCTTGCTCACCAATCATATATGTACACATAAGCAAAAAATTAAAATATGGAAAAAGTAAAACTAGACATCACGATTTAGAACACGTGTCATCTCATATTTGACTGTCTAAACCCCACATAGTCGTCACTACAGCGATGCCAGAGACATTGGAATTTCGACGTCCCATTTCGTTGGTCTCCACTACGTGGACACAATGGGAGAGACATTAGGGACGTCGTAATACCAACGTATGGTAACGTCTCTCAACCGACATTAAGTTATATATCAACGACATGGATTCCATGGAGAGCGACATTATGGACTTCGTAATACCGACGTATGGTATGTCATGGGAGCGACATTATGGATGTCGTAATACTGATGTTAAGTTATATATCAATGGTGTATAAGCCATGGGAGAGACGTTATGGATGACATGATTTTGACATATGGTAACGTTGCTCAACCGACTTTAATATATATATCAATGATGTATATGCCATGGGATAGACGTCATGGACATCATAATAGAGACGACATGTAGGTATTTCAAAAAAAAATGTCAATTTTTTTTTCCTTTTTTGATATTTTTAAATTTTGCAACTAGAAAATGTTAAATTTTTCATTTTAGCCTATTCATCTATAAAAGATTTAGTAGATCCTCTAAGGTATATATATTATGCATAGGGTTTCTTCGGGTTTCTACAATTAATCAATATTATGCATAGGGTTTCTTCAATGGAGCTTGTCAAGGAACCCCAGGTTCATGTTGAGCAGGTGTCATATTATATCTCAACCAACACCATTACTTCTTACTAAAATATGGAGTGGGAATATAAACAAATGACAAAGATGAATCTTGTGCCTATGGATTCTTCTCAGGTTTTCATTATCAAAAGGTATAACGAAGCTTCAAATACATGGTGAAAATAAATTGTTTACAGATTGGTGTAATAATCAATGCACAATCTCTCCCGCAGGGGTGTAATCCGATTGCAAGTGTCATGTAAATGGAAGGAAATATGTAAAAAGAGGTCTCAAGTTCGATTCTCACCCCAATTTATTTGGAGGCATGCTTTCAGGAAATGTGATTCTCCCTAGGGGTTATAAGGCAGCCAACAGGATTCAACCCTGTGTCACATGAGTACGATACTGTCGTTGCCACTGATTCCCCTAGTTACAAAAATAATAAAAGATAAAAAAATCAATGCACAATCTCAAATCTGGTTCTTGCTCCTTTACTTGAAATAATTGTAGAATCTAGGTTGCATTTCCAACATATTTATTTTAACCATGTGTATAGAGAATAAATTATCAAGGTGGAAGCATTATCAAAGGAAGTTATAGTGTTGGAGGAAGTTTCCTTAGTCATACATGAACACTCCAAAAATTCTCTATTTTCAATAATACATTAGTTTGTACTCTGAATTTTGTGTATGTATGGTTAAGCTAATTGTTATCTTGTAAAGACATTTTTCCTTCGAGGTTTCTATTTTGATTCATTTTGAGTCTAAAGACTATAATGACCAAACATGAACTACTAAAAAATAAGAGATCAGAACATAGCAACAAGACTTAGCAATGTGTATTTTGATTTCTTGATGAAATAACATATATAAGTTTTTTTTCTT
>CBVK0102682283.1:0-25581 GCA_900067695.1 Picea abies | reverse complement strand
AGAGAGAGAGAGAGAGAGAGAGAGAGAGAGAGAGAGAGAGAGAGAGAGATCAAACCCTAGTTCACCAAGAAAATTACCATCCAAGAGAAAGAGAATAAGCCTTCAAGAGGGGCTGTTGGGCCCGAGATATGATCATTTTCATGACATTATTACACACTTTTTTCCATATGTACATATGCGTTTTTCATCTTTCAAAGGATCTTTTTGAAGAATTTGATGATAAAATGGTATGATCGGCATAAGGTACGTCTAATTCATGTTTAGTGATTCAATTGAGTTTAATTTATCATATTTTATGGTTTCCAATAATTAATTCATGTTTTTTTGCTATTACAGGGAAAAATGCACCATGTTTCCTGGTCCGACACTTGATCCAACACTCGTTCCGGCACTCGTTCCAGTACCCGATCCGGCAAGTTGGCAGTTATGGAATTGGTGGTCGGTGATGGACCAATCGGGAACATGGGTTTTGTTTGTCATCGACCCCTCCAACTACTAAGCTCAAGACAAGTCGATTTCAGTTGTCCAAAGAAGACGATTATTGGTTGCCTACGTTTTGTTAGTTATGGCCTCATTTAATGTAATTTGTCAAATTTAGAGGTGGTTCGACCCTCCTGTGGTCGACCACCTGGGTTGTAAGCCTATAAATACTGATAGAGTGACCATTATATTGTTAACCAAGTAATGCAAGCATCCGAATTCACAGAAACTCGTTTTACTCTATTTTGACATTTTCACAGTGCCAGAATTGTGCCAGAACTGCGTTTTCATGTTTTGATGGTGAATTCTCTTTGATAAGCTCGTGGTGTGCTTGTAGAAGGTAGCAAAGACTTTTTGGGGGGGCCACCAGCAGTCTGGTGATTGTATTTATGTTTTTTATGCAATTTCTTAATCTAACTACTCTTTCTTATTTCCTGTACATGCATATTTCTCTTTTATTAATTAGTTTGTTGTAGCTTACTGTTTTGCTTCTCTTTTGCAGGTTAGATGATGATATGTGTTAGCATGTGTTGATTTTGTAGCTTAGAAAAGGCTTGCAAGTCTCTCTTTCACTATACTAACCTCACATATAGATAGATGTTAGATTATGCTCAATTTATGAGTTTATCATTAAAGTTTAAAACATAGTTGTTTTTAGAATAATACAGAGTTCTATTTGGGTTTCATTTAACAGGGATGTTGATGAATGGATAGATTTAATTTCCATTGTTAGTTATATCTTACTCACTTTAGTTTTAGATAGCTTTCATTTGCTTCATTATTGGTTAATATAATTGTCAATTTACTTCTTGATATCATAGTTTAATTTATGTTTTTAATTCATCATAGCTTGAATGATTAGAATAGGCATAGCATAGTTTTCCTTTACGCAATTTCCTTTCATAGATTAAAATGAAATTAGATCTCTTAGTTAGATAATGATGATCTCTTTATGATGCTAATGGTTTATACATGATGTAGGGTATTTAAACATTCTTCTTGTCATGGCTAAATTCTCGTTAAATTGTTTAATACATACCTTTGATTTTGCCATTGAGATTAGTGTTGACTTTATTCCGCTTGAATTGTCCTTTGTTGTCAAATGTCATCGAGATATCATCCATCACCACTGAAGGCATTCACACAACCACTAGCATTATATTTGAGTGTTTGATAGATTAAAGATAGTTTCTCTCTTTCATAAGTTAGAATAAAGTTTTATTGTTGTTCTAGGGTAGTTAGTCTTTTGCTTCGATAAGATTTAAGAGCAGTTTTGCTTATTCAAATTAGGCATTTAGTTGGTATTCCTCATTGATTTCAATAAGATTTACTTCATCTCATGCATTAGAAATAGTTTTGCATCAAGCATTTAGTCCACTTGCCTCTTAGGCTAGCTAGTTGTTCAATGAGAAGTCTTTGCTTACTTGTCCATTTTCTTTAGTAGGATAGATAGTTGTTTTTGCTTACTTGTCTTTTTATTTAGTAGGTTATATAGGTGTCTTTGCTTGCTTGTCTGTTTGCTTTAATAGGTTAGGTAGGTGTTTTTTCTTACTTTCTTATCTATTTTCATTCATAGGATAGTTTCTCATTGAATGTAGGTTGGAAAGTTAAAAGCAGTTTCCTTTCATCATTTGCTTAGTATGCTTAGTAGTTCAATTTTTCTCATTGTCATGAACTAGTTTGCTTTAAAGTAGGGTTTACTTTCTTTTCCTAGAGTCATCCATCAATCCTTGGCCCAAAAGTACTTAGGTTACCTAGTTTCATTTTGCCTAGTAGGGTTTTCTCATTAGATAGGTTTGATTGAGTAGATTAGCCGTAGATAGTTTCTTTCATTAGTTAGATTATACCCCTACCAACCTTTTACCTTTGGCATATATTTTTCTACAACTCTAAGTTTACTTACCCCGGGTTGACAATTTAATTGAGGGTAGTTTAGTGTCTTTTTTAGTACATATAAATCACCTAATAGGGGCACACCACTTTATCTCAAGTATTCACTAAGAAATATCACCAAGAAGCATTTTCACAAGAGATAGATACCAAAAATTCCCAATAGGGCACAAATTTCAGCCAATATGTCTTCTCACAATGGGAGAGTTATATCCAAATGAAATAGAGTTGATCTCTATTTATACAAAGTGTTATAAAAAATGTTTGTCCACAAAAATTAGGGTAAACACACAAGATAAGGGGTCAACAACCCTTACCTTTCGCCTTTACAAAATTAATATTATTTAATTCATAGTTTGCATATAAGAGAAACCCTAAAAACAAGATGTCACCCCTTTTTGGGGCAACATTTGGAACTTTTGGTCAAGTCGTTGAGTTAGAGAAGGGAGCACTAGGCCTCCAAAGGCAAATTGTCATCAACCAAAGATTTTTTTCCATGATCCATGGGCCTCTTCCTCCAAAAAGTGTCAAATTTCCATAAAAACATACATCACCACCACAACCCAGCCCTGGGGTGACGTCAAGCCCTCAAAATGTGACGTTTGGCCCTTTCAAGCAATTCATTTGGCACGTAGGGTTTGGGTAAGATATTCCAAGGTGTCCTTTAGGCCTCCAAAGGCATGTCATCATTATCTAGAGTGTGGTCCCTTGGCATCCAACCTGTGGGCTTCAAGCCCTAAGGAAGCCCAAGCTAGGCATGTTCTTCCAAAAATGTCCACCAACTAGGTCCTGCAAAGACAATGAATACGCCCTCCAAGGATATCAATTCAAATGAATCATGATGAGTAAATCAAATAAATAAAAGAGCCATCCAAGCATGTACATCCAAACTACCTCATCAAAATAAACAACTGCTCAAATACCTTATGCAATTTTCCAAGTTTAAGCATGGGAGAGTTGAAAAAGCGACCTATTGGGTGAATCGTACCTCAAGTTTAGGAGTGTTTCCCAAGAATACCTTTCTCTAAGTCATGTGTATTATATTACATGGATGGGGAATACTTTTGGGCATGGAGTTCATGACATACAAAGGGTTGTAGTATCTCATTTATGGGTTCCTTTGTAGAGGGTGTGTTGCACCTTCATTTTCAATGCAACCTTTTTCCAAGCCCATTTATTTCATTTTATTCCTTTAAGATGTTTCCAGGTTGAAGCCAAGGTGGGGCTTCTACCTAAGCATGAAAAAGAGTGCCCACCTTGACTCTACCCTAGTTACATCATGCTTCCCCAAGTTGAACACATGTGTGGGGCTTCTAACTAAGCATTAAAAACAGTGCCCACACATGCTCCACCTTGGTTGGGATTTTGTATTAGTTATTTTTCATGGGTCCCATCAATTTATTATGAGAGACATTTCATTGTCATTGGGATCTCTGGGAAAGCATCTATAAGGTTAATGGTTGGATTTTATCTTTTTCCAACCCCTTCTTGGGTTAGTACACCCAAAAATCCAAAAAGGTAAGGAGATGAGGGGATGAAGTGTGGAAAGTGACAAGTATGGTCAGGAATGGCACGATGACTCATCAAGAGGACCTTCCAGTAGAAAACCTATCCCTAAGGGTGACCCACTTACTAGGGTGCAATATCAAACACTGAAGTGAAACTGGGAAAAGAGCATAATGCCCAAGCAAACGTTACATAATCAAAAGTAGTAATAGATGCAACAAACACAAATGCCTCAAATATTGAAATGAAACTCACCATAATACCTAACTTGTACCTCATGGAGCAAGACCCAATGTATTTTGGAAACCAACTGAAGTGGTGGATATGGTCACGATGATCCTGGAACTGCGGTGGTGAAGTGGGTCTTTGTTTGTGCACGTGGACAATGTTGGTCAAGTTGTCTCTCGATACTCCATGTTTGCAACGTAAGGGCCTTGAGACATCATCTCCTTAGTTATACCTAATATTTGGGGATAAAAATTTATATGGCAATGCTGCACCAAAATATGCCCTTTAGGGTGTTGTTGTAATGACCCTTCTAGTTGTCATCAACTCCACTGTTGTTACCCCTATAACATCATTCAATTTGTTGTTGTTACCTTTTGTAATAGCCATGTAAGCATTTTTGTTACCCCCTATAACATGCCTTAAGGTTACTATTGGAAAATCATGTAAAAACCCTTAATCCCTTGTTGTTACCTCATCTAACATCCCTTAAGGTTACTATTGTTACCTCTTGTAATAGCCCTTAAGGCCTTGTTTTTACCCCCTGTAACAACCCCTAAGGTTACTATTGTTACCTCTTGTAAGATCCCTTAAGGCCTTGTTGTTACCCTGTGTAACAACCCTTAAGGTTACTATTTTTACCTCCTATAACAAACCAAAAACTTCAACCAAACATACATGTAATTTCCCTCAAGTCTGTGGCCCCAAATCTTGTACTTGAGCAGACCTTCTGCTCTGATGTGTTTGTTGTTGCATATCCTTCCTTGTTCTGCAAACTCACCCAACATTCACTCCTTGTTGTCCCTTCCCTATACCAGCTAGTCTGAGCTACTTAGACTATTTTCCAAGCCTGTGACAACCCCTTCCTTGTTGTCCTTTCCCTATACCAGTTGGGTCAAGTCTTCCACTTGGTTGTGGAAAGGTTGTCTTGGTAGACCGAGACTTTCCTAGACCTCATCCTTCCCTCCTTTGTCTCCCAATAGCTCTGTGACCCTCCTCCTCACTTGTACCTGCCCAAAACAAGAAAAAACATAGCAGAAATTGAGGCTGGCCAATCTCCTCCATGGTTGGACTAAGGTCACCAAGGGCTAGACTAAAATCTCCATGCTCTCACATACTTGGCACCATAATATGAATTTTCACAATGACCTCTCTCTTATTTGTACAAGTCTAGGGGTTAGCTTGATAAGCCCCTCCACAAAGTCAACACCAAATTCTACTTTCCTATGGGTGTGAAGCCCCATCACAAACCCACAAATCCCATCATCAAGCCCCCAAGCCCCCAACTCAAAATTCAAGGGGGTTTCCACCAAACTGAAAGTGTGATGTGGTGCCCACAATGATTCTCACATTCCCAATACCTAGGGCTCATGAGAATACCTACCCGAAGCTACAAAAATCACCATCTGACAGGAATCATTAGATTACCAACAATTGAGGAGGGTCATTAACCAATGCAAGATATCCCACCTTTGTTGTCAATGATAATCAAAGCACTAGGCACATTCTATTAGTCATAAATATATTTTTTGAAGTCAAGTGAACTATCGAAATTCACCTACCAAGAATCATTGATTTATTTCCTTAGAATATGACAAGGATACCTGCCATTGAGGCATGCAGGCTCCAGGGTATCATAAAAATGTATTGAGTTTCAAACCTAGAAAAATGTGTTGAAGTCAATGGGTTAAAACTTGTTGGAAGGAGAGCCTTAATGAACCTCCCATCATCTAGCTGAGCACATAACCAATATGATTTTGCAAAAATAGAATAGACATCACGAACATGCTTTATTTTGAATCTATCTAGCCAGTTGTCTGGTTTTCTAACTAGAATCTTTCTAAGTTGTGCCATAGAAGTTGGTTTTCACAACATAAATTATAGCATATAATTTTCTCGAAAATGACGCCAAAAATGTCGTGGAAATTATATGCTATAATTCATGTTACATTCAAATGTCAACCCAGGGCTTGTAACCTTGTGAAACGCATGTAGAGTATGTGCATAATCAAAGCTAACTATCTAACCTATGATGAATCTAATTTGCAAAAAAATTAAAAACTCTTCATGAAACTAGTTAATCTCTTATATATTGACATTGGAATGATTGGGGATCAGTGTAGCTATAGGTGAAAACAATCCATCATGATCTATAATCATTTTTTTCATGGACACTATGTTTCCAATATCCAAATTAACCTGCTTGGGTGTCTTTGAAAGAGTTTATTAATCTATGAAAAATGTTGGGAATAAACACACATGTTGGAAGCAAACTGACTTTTGAAAATACGTTATCAAATGTAAGAGCAATGTGATTGGTTCTTGGTGAAACTGTAGGAGAAAGTAATATTTTTGTGATTCATAACCACTTATTAACACAATACTTCGTTTCTAATACATGTTTTGATTCGATTAACTAATATTCAAATAATCGGTTATCTAGAGATTTAAAGTTGGAAATGCAAATACATAAATCAAATCTACAAATAAATAATTAACTAAGATAAATGAAAGAAGCACAGTGCATATCAGATCATGGGGATCCATCCAAGTCTTACATACACTATGAGAAAACTCACAGACTAATGAACTATATAAGTTTCGTGAACAAAGAACTAATCAGCTGATATTCTTATTACCAAATCAAACTATTCAGTAAAGTGTTATCATTACATTACATCATAATAATTCTCATTGAATCATCCCACGAACATCTAATATGTTCATACATTTATACAAGGAGAGATGAGAGTGGATTGGAACGATCTCCCCCAAAATCTAAACAACCAAATATGAATAGCTTCCAAATATTATATCTTTGTGTTTTTAGAAGAGATTTGGTTGAATAAGAAACCAAATTTGATTACATTAACTTGATTTGGTTTCTTGTTTGGTTGGGCACTTAGTTTGGTGCATCACTAGCTACAACTGGGAAAATATGCTTCAAATAACTGGCCATGTCTTCCAAATTGTGCATCTTTTGAGGAATTCTCTTGCGCATAACCTAAATGATGTTATTATTCCCAAAACTCATGTCTTATATTTCTTATATTCTCCCTCATCTCCTCAGAATTAGCACCGAAAGTTTGTTGGTTGGTTTTTAAGCTTGTCTGGACATACTTGTGGGTTGGAAATATGAGGAATCAACCTGGTCATATTTTGAACAACACGAAAGGATAACAACATCATCCTTAACAAAACCCATGTGCACGAATTTGTCCACAAGGTGCACAAATATGATAACGAACATGAATCATTAGAATTCTTCGACTCCATAAACCATCGTCAATAAACCAAACAATATTCTAATTAATTCATTACCCCAAAAAAAAAAAAAAACTATGTAGACATGTATGAGGGAATTTTGTTGTGTTTCTAAAGAAAGATAGTTAAAAATGGTGACATTTGGTGAACAAGATGATGCGAAAACAAACAGTTTGAACAGTAAAATCATGATAAATCGGAGGCCCAACAATCATCTATGCAAATAAGGCTATAGAAAAAAAATTAGAAAAAAACAAGGACACTAATCCACCAAAAGAAAGCTAAGAAGAAAAGACACAACCAAGGAAGTATATCAACTTCCCCAGTGTATTCGTCAATCTATTGGTGGGTTTTGTCACATGAGTGTACAAAAACCCTTACTTAGTGGTTATGTAAACTAAGAAACAAAAAATAATTAAAATAATAGAGACACTTAAATGTAATCATCCCACTCAAAATTTAGTTGATGAAATGAAATTAACAAAACCATGCATGTGAAAGTAAAAACCAAACAAGAGCATGTAAATGAATAAAATTTTTTATTATACCAATGGAAAGGCATAAACTTACAACACTGTGGGAGGCACATCATGTAGCTCAGTAGGCTCCAAGCCACTCTTTGGGATGGGTCCTTTACCTCATTATGTTCTTCAACTCCAATCTTGGTAGAGAAATTGAAGGGAACTCTTAATGGTAGAGGGACTAAAGAAAGTGTTCTAGATCTTCGTGGAAGAATTTTGGTAGCATAACCTTACTCTATAATGTGGATGAATGGTGTGACCTCAATGGATTTATTTATAGGTGAATGGTGGAGCTTCTTTTGAATCTAATTTCAATGTGAACTATCCTAATGCATTAATGAGATAATGGGATAGCGATGGTTAAAGAAGACTGTATCAAAATATTTTAATGGAAAAGAGGGTTTAAAGAGGTCCACATGTACCCACTATGCATTTCTAAAGGTATAGAGGCATTAATAATCCTACAAAATAATTCTTTTTACTTTAGGATGATATCACAAATTTTAGTGATTTCCTACACATTTTGCATGCCAAAAATAAGGGAAATAATATGCCATGACTATTTTAGTCAATTTATGGTTTGATTTGGCTCAATACGACATGATTGAGGTGACATGATGATGGAAATGAAGGTTATGAATTCCATGATGATGTTTCCCAAGAAAACTACGCAAAAAGGTATAGGTGAGAAAAATTAGGTTAATAACAACTAACCTCTTACAAGATCCCTTATTGAACTATTCATCTTCTTTGTCAAGAAATGAGAGACACTTCCACACTAAACCTAGTAGAAGAGAAGAAGAATTGAATCAAGAACGTAAATGAATAAGCAATCACACAATACACATAGATTTTACCCTGGAAACCCTAAACCGGGAAAACCAACATTCCTTGAGTGTTATGCTCTCTTGTTGTCTTATTCAATCTGAATAAAAGGTTAAGTGTCTAACCTTGGTCCACACCTAAGACACAATCGACATCATACCCTCTTTCATGACCAAGAACAACCCTGTAGTCTATCCGGATTATATCTATATGACCAACAACCTACGATTACACATGCATTAACCTGCATTACAACATTATTGCATTATCCTTTATGACCTTACAACATGCCTCTTTATAGGATTTACAATAGGAAAACCCCTAAATATTGGCACCCAATAATGGTTACAGATCCATGCAGATCATTGGCTAAAAATATCGCAAATCTCGGGATTCTGTTATAGTCAACTCTAAGTCGAATTACGAGTCGGCTTTCATTCGATCTCTAATCAGTCATCTCACACCCACACTTCAACCTCTTATTGGTTGACTTGTCATCAATATCTTCTACTTCGACTTTACATGTTCGACTTACTCGACCTTCAACTTGTTGTCGATCCACCTCAACCTTGATTGTTGTTGATCCACCTCAACCTTGACTATTGTCAATCCACCTCGACCTTCGACCGTCATTCAATTCGCCTCGACTAGAATTTCACTGCAATGAATATAACAACCCAACATTATACCACTGTTGATGATTAAAAAACGCCAACGAAGTTTGGCCCGCAAAGTGTTTCTAAGGCCTACTATTATAAAAGTTAAATAATACTAGTAGGTGGGACCCCCTTGTAGATTGAAGATCAGGTTTTGTGCCTGTTTGATGTCATTTGACACTGCTTACATGGTGGAGAGATCTATTGCGAAAAGACTTGCAAATTAAACATGTTAGCAATAACACAAACAAGGAATTGGAGAAAAATGAAAGGAAATATAACAAATGCAAATGGAAAAAAAATTAAACTATGCTATATACTATAGTACATGCACCGATTTTAAATGGGGTATTGTTATCCTAGATATTAAGCTAATGGCTATGTGACTTTATTTGAGTTATATAGTCGATATGCATGGTGATTACGCTATGGTATAGGTTGATTTTGATCGCGCTATTGGTGATAATTTTATACATGGTTTATTGGATCATATAGTTGATAGGCAATATGGTCAAGTTGGAATGGAAAGAATGATGTGGATGGCGTGTTTGACAAGTAATAGATGCAATTTTCGATGTATGGTTTTAATGAATTGTTGGCAGATTAATGGTTTTCATGTACTATTGAATTTAATTTAATTTACTGCACGTCACCCTTACTCTTTACGTTAGCCACCACCCTAGTCAGGCTTTTGTTCGACCTTGTTGTTGTGGTTATGCTCTGATTTCTTAGCAAAGAGGAACCGATCGACCAGCTCACGTTTTAAGGTGTTCAATTACAGGTATGTATTTTTTTGGCCATTCATGAGTCTTCTTTGGTTATGAAGTGATTTTTGGCTCGGGTGTATTGGTTTATGCTTTCCTGAAGTGTTGCAACTGTGAAAAAATTGTGATTTGGAATAAAGCGTTGACAGTTCTTTCTGCAATAATCTTGAATTCATATTGGTCATCCTGGGCATTGGCAACCATAGGAGCTTTCTGTGACCTTTGTTGGTTTATTTGGAGGGTTTTTGTTGGTCTTGGTTGGATGGTTGTCCTCATGCATTCACATCACTATATCCAATCTCTGGCTTTTATGAGTTTTAATGGTTGAAGGCACTATGCTATGTCCACTTGGGCATTGGTTAATTTCACAAATAAGGGTCGCACAGTGAGTTTTATGTTCTTACTCAACCCTGTCTTCACCTTAATGTTGTGGTTGTTTTATTTAGAGCAACGAGGGTTATACCCTGGTGTGTTAAATATCTTCACTAATCGAGTTGCAGCCTCGCTCCTCTATTATATCCCTCCTGTCATAGGATTTGTTACATATCCACGAATAAGTCATGGTTCTCTTCCTATATGCATCACTGATCTCGGAGGTTTCCACCATTAGAATGAGTCAACTCTAGATTCTACTTGTTTGTCACAGAGAAAACCCTTAACTCTACAGGTCTGAGGGTTGATATAGAACATCGGTGTGTCTTGTTGGGTTTACTGCTTGGTTATTGTTGAATGGTTGTGTATTGTAGACAAAACAAAGGGGCACAAACTCACCCAGTTGGTCATACGATAGTCGTGTTGGTTTGATATCTAGTCACTGCATGTGTTATTTAAACGAATAACCCTGCATTGTTAATTGGGTAGTCCAGATACATAGTTGATTTCCTGGTGGTCAATAATCCAATATTGTTTATATAAGGAGGTCACAGCCTGGCTCCATGTCGATGCATGGCTTCAATAGCATGATTGGCTGATTGGTTGATACACAATCATGGTGTTTTTTCATTAAGAATTATTTGGATATTTAGCTTGGCATTGATTACAAATTGCTTAATGATGATCGTGCATGTTGCATTTGTGTGTGTGGTGTTTTCTACATAATGAATAAATGGTCATTGTAATATGAGTCCTTTTTGGGCCAAATGGTTATTGCAACCCGGATGAATGTAGGAAATCCATCCACTGTATGCATTATGATTATGTGATTGCATAAGACTGATTTTTGCACAGCATGGTTGGTTGCAGTTTGATCAATTTGAAGCAATATTGTGTTAGATCGACAGCTCGGCACGATGGGTTAAGTTAATTTTGTGACTGTGTGTTTAGAAATTTAAATAGAAATGACACATTGTAATGTTTTTGGGTGGTTGCCCACTGTGTATAATATGGAGTGTTTTGGGTTCCACACTCAGAGATATTCATAGAGTTTAAGCACAACTTTGTTGCATTTCAATTATTTGTTTTATGAAGACAGGCATGTTGTTGGTACCTCGTTGGGTTTGCTGGATAACCAAGAATTTTGAGTCACATTTAAATTGGGCCTGTATAGCGACATAATTACACTTGCATGATTGAATTATTTTTTGCATAACATGTGTTGGAATGGTGGCTGATGTCTACCTGTTTAAGTGACGAGTCAGGGTTTTACAATTAAATCTGTGTTATTGGTTTGATTTCAATTATGTATGCTTAATGGATACCATGCAGTTTAAATGACAGGTTCGATTGCAGTAACAATATGACTTCATTGCAATTTTGAACACGACTTTGGGTGTTTTTGATGATTGAAGAAATGTGTGGGCAATGGTTGGTTTTGGTGATCAACAGAGCAGAAATGGTTATTATTTCACATTTGAGAATTTTTATAATTAAAAGGAACAGTAAACTAGCTGATACACAATGATTTTTATTGGGTCACAACGATCATTTGGTTGGTGCATCCCCTTTTAACAGAATAGCTATATGGTTTACTTGATTAATTTTATGAACAGTACCCGCTCTCATTCCCCACCATTGTTTCATTTTCCGTTAATTACAATCCCATCACCTTCCCACATTCGTTTTTCATTCCCTGTTTTAAAAATTGATTATAGTCAAGGACGTTCTGTGTGGAAGAAATTGGCAATAGGAGTGCATTGGTGAATTACAGGATGTTTTCTTTGATTTGAAGTTGATTGTTGTTGTCTTTGAGCAGTAATCGTATTTTTTCCCCCTCATCATATCATGTTTCTCTCAATACAAACCTCTCACATATCCCGGGACCTTTTATTCACCCCTTGCTCACTGATTAATAGTAAGACAATTTGTATGGATGGGATTGCATGATTCTAATACATCGTCGAGCCAAATCTATTTCATATTTTGAAGGGTTGTCATGTATGGTTATTTGAAAGACTATTTGCTAATCAATCATACATGCAGGGATGAGCTATTCAAATAAAAGGCTGAAAACAAAGGCCTATCACGCCTCTGTCAAAGAGAAGGATGATACTGCCCCTTCCATAACTTCAGATAATTCTGGTAAATCCGTGTCCTCCCACTTGCGTTGGAAGGACGATTTTTCTCATATTATTAGCAACATGAGGCTTAAGGATCCCACACAGCCTAAGGCAGGTGCAGAAGAACTAAAATATGATAGCATCAGCAAGGGAAAGATGGCCTCACAAACCGGAAAATATGGTTTTTGAGTTTTATTTTATCTATGGTTTATGATAGTTGACTTCAAGAAATTTTGGACAACATGTTTTATCTTGGATATATGAGTAATATTTTTGAAAATAATTTCAAATATCATGAGCTAAATTTTCCAAAAATGAATATGTGTATGGGAGACACAAGGAGGTGTGTTTTACTTAACTAATGGTTATGTTATGATTGTTATGATTATTATGAGCTAAATGGAGTCACAAGGAGTCCCACCTACTAGTTATTATTTATTTATAACCCTTATTATGATTATTACTTTTCCCCCTAACTAATGTTGGTTGAGTCTTTTAATTAACTTAACTAATGAGATGGTTGAACCACTTCAACCAATTCTAAATTGTTTAAAAGAAAAAGGAAAGGGAGGAACAAGGGGAGGATAGAAGCAGAAGCATACTAAGGTTTGTTTTTTGAGTATTTGTTGATATAGTTCAGTTTTCATTCATTTATATATTCATCACAAGCCTAGTTCTCTTTTATGATAGCAGGGTCTTATTGTAGACAACAATATTCAGGGCTGAATCACATCATTCAAACACTTTTTTTTTAGAGGTGTTGATCTATCTTTGATAGTCTATGTAGACTTGTTTCTTTGTGAATTAATTTTCATGACTAATAAAGGCTATTTTGCAGAGTCGAGTGGGCAGAAATATGTGGCAAGTTGATCCATCTTTTAGAGTTCAGTTTTGGTTTTCTGTCAGAGGTCATTTTGTATGTTCCATCGAGGATGTCTAAGTTTGACTTTGGTCCAAGATTTATGTATGAGATTTTGTAAAGAAAATGACTCTTTGGTGAATTGGAATGAAATAAAGATTGTTTTATGTCTCATCTATCTTGATTATCATCTTGGTGTCTTTACTTCTGTCTTTACATTTATTTCAACAACTGTATATTTAGAAAATTACATAAAAAGTTTATTTTCAGCAAGATTTTTGTTGATAAAAGACTAGCCTAAGCACTTGTAATTAATACTTGTGAGTTAGGATGTTACTTTTGTTGTCTATAAACATAGGGTGATATTCCTGCCTATTTTTCTTTATCCAAGCAGAATCTGAAAATGCTTGAGTAAGATCATTTCATATATTTTCCTCGACATTTATTTGGCAACCACACTGGGGAGATCTTTGATATCTCTCCGGTTAATTTTTATACTCAATTTTCATCGATACATCTTTCTTTTTATGAAATTGATTTTTTGATTGTTTTGCAATTAATGATTGTTTTTGTTGCAAGGCAACCCAATCTTGAGCCCATTCTCCAAGACCATACCAGCATTGCTTTGAACTTGTTTCATACTATCTTAGACATTGTCAGGACCCGTGCTGAGCTTAACCATTCTTGGGAAGCGATTGAATGAGATATTAGTACTCAAGAACAATTGGAGGCTAGATGTAGACAGCCTAGAAATCAGAAGTAACCCTTTGGTTTCTTCAATTTTTGGCCTTTCTTTCATGTCCTTAGATTCTCGTGCTTCTAGAAGAAGAAGAGGCTTATCACCTGAAATCAATCCTATTGTTGAAATAGGAAGAAGAAACGTTGTGTTTTCTGCCCAACAAAGTACTCTAAGGAGAACTTTATATGATTCATCCAGTTCGTCTTTCTTTCCCTCACCTATCATCCATAGGATGGAATCTAGTGGAGGCTCTGGTGGCACTGGAAGTGCTCCATCTTCTTAGTCTTCATCGTCATCAGTGATTGGTAGCTTATATAGCCACCATATCCCTATCCAATCTACCACAAACCCCACCAAAGTCATTAAAAAGTATGGGCTTTTTCACTTCGAAGAATACACCACAACCACACCGTGGCATGTGTCCTCTCCTCTTAATGTATCACCTGCTACTTGTCCACTTCCAAAGTTTAAAGAGCATTTTCCTGAGTTTTTAGGAAATAAGATTGTCAATACAAATGAACACCTGGTGGCATTTTCTAATGCTTTTCATAACATAGGGGCCAACGACAATGATACTTGCATGTGCTTATTCGTCAATTCCTTGGAAGGAAAGGTTGTGGCTGACTTCTTTGACCTCCCTCCTAAGATTATGTCTACTTGGGAGGAGTTGATCTATTGGTTCCGATCCACTTATGGGAAATATAAAAGCCCTGTCGAGAATTCAAGGGAATACAATAACGTCACTTATAAAGATGGTGAGACCATCAAGTCTTTCAGATTCTGTTTCACCAAGTTATACAATCAAGTCCACGAACTTATCCGCCCCCAGAACCAAGCCTTTTTCATGCATTACTACAATGCATTTCCTTCTCCCTACTGTCATAGGCTTGAGGAAAAATCCATTGATAATCTCGTTTCTTCTCTACATACATGTTCAGAGTATGAATACCAACTTGAAAGAACTGGTCTTCCCCAGAGAGAATCAGTTAGACAGACATACATGTTTTCTCTCTTGTATCTAGTACAAGATATGAACAATCGTATGATAGAATTTGAGCGGAAGGGTAATGTCTCCCCTCTCACCCCTGGAGCTTCATCCTCTTCTGCACCCCCCTTTAGAAATCCAGTTGAAAACAATTTTCATCCTAAGGCTATCCTGTCTCGGAGTTGGTGTAACTTTTGCGAGGAACACCATGAAGAAACCACATGTGAGGTAAAGAAGAGTCCCAGAGATAAGATCTTTGGTAAAATACCAGAAGATACTATCGTTGTCCTAGATTTAGTAGAGCCAGAAGATGTCATGATCATCAATACTAGGAACAAAGCCTATGCTCCCAAAGGAAAATTTGACCCTCCTCGTAGTTCTTCCAGCCCAATCTCATCCTCAACCGCTGCTACGTTCTAGGTTCCTAAGGTTCTTGAGAGTCAAGGAATCACTCCCCCTCTCCCCTCTTCCAAATACAATATCTTGAATCAATTGGAAAACATCAAAGCAGATGCAACCCTCCTAGACATCATTGTTGTCCCTGAACAACAGATGCATCTAAAACAATTCATGGAAGGAAAATCTTCCATTGTAGCCAACCTTTCCGAAGAGGTAAACAAAGAGGATTCTTCTGTAAATAAATTAGGTGTACATAACTTTAGATACCCTATAAAAAAATCACCCTTTTTATATTTCTGTAAATATCATGGATAAAATTGCCCATTGTTGCTTCATTGATGGTGGCTCAGGCCCAAGTGTGATGTAAAAGATTATTATGGAAGAGCTAGGCTTGTCTTGTACAAATGAAAACACTAGAAGCATGCTCTCCTATAATAGTCTACAACAAAAGACCATAGGTGATATTAAATATGTGACCTTAGTTTTGTGCACTCATCCTAAAATAAGGACGACCCTCAATATTCAGGTAATCGCTATGCCAGTAAGAAATAACTCAATCATCTTAGGAAGATATTGGCAAGCCTCAATGGGTGGATACCTCTCACTCGATGGAACGCATTTATCTTTTCCTCGGAACGAAAAAAACATTATAGTCCTTAGAGAAGGAAGGATATCACCCTACATAGAGAGTGTCCCACAACCTAACATAAACTATATCGAAGAGGACTTTGGAGTGTATTCCATATTTTCTGAGGAAGAGAACATTCCCATGGAACAAATCAATTTATATGATGGCATGTGGCACATGCACTTTGATGGTTCATGCTCAAATGAAGGTAATGGAGCTCACATTATCTTGATTTCTCCTGTAGAAAAAATCCATAACTTTTCTTACCAGTTGGATTTTGCTTGCACTAACAATGCCATTGAATTCAAAGCTTTGTTATTAGGCATTGAAAACACTTGTAATATTGGTTGTGGTCACCTTTTAATTTTTGGGGATTTCGAGCTTGTTGTGAATCTTGTGCATAAAATTTACTCCCCTAGCAACAAGTTGATGAAACGATACACCCAAACTGTTTGGGCACTTATCTCGAACCTTTTATCTTTCAACATCACTCATGTTAAGAGGGAGTTAAACTCAATATTTGATTGGTTAGCACTTTTTGCAGCCTCCCCTAATCAGAAACTTCTTCCACACAGACCTGATTGTACCTTTCAATCCCTATATCGTCCACATATTCCTGACAATATAGAATCTTGGCAGGTCTTCCCTAACGATGAGAACATTTGTGCTTTTATTCAAAATGAACCTTTTAAGCCTAAGGAAATTATATCCATAGAAGATAACAATATTCCTAATGGCTTGACTCCTCTAGAGAGTTCATTTTCTTCGAGTGATGTAGGAAACAAGGAGAAACAAAAAGAAGAAGAGTCGAAAAGGAAGGTGGGTGAAACTATCTCCTTGAACATTGGGACACCTGAGTCTCCAAAGAACATCAAAATAGGTGCCAAATGTTCAGATAAAGAAAAGGAGAATTTTGCCAAGTTTCTTGGTGAATTTCAAGATGTTTTTACTTGTTCTTATGAGGATCTTTGTGGTTTTGATCCTGGCCTTATACAACATGCCATCTCCATTCAGGAAGGCGTAAAACCAATTAGGCAAAAACAAAGACCTATCAACCCTGTGCTAGAAGCAACTATTCGAAAGGAGTTGGAAAAACTTTTGAAGGCTGGACTCATCTCTTCGGTCAAATATTCTGAATGGGTCTCAAATCTAGTCCCTGTTCCGAAAACAACTGGTCAGATCAAATTGTGCAATTATTTTTCATGCATTAAATCGGGCTAGTATAAAAGATCACTTCCCTCTTCCTAACATGGAGATGATTTTGCAGCAAGTTGCAGGGTCACAAATGATGTCCTTACTTCATGGGTTTTCCAGTTACAATCAAATCAAGGTAAAAAGGGCAGATAAATATAAAACCACCTTTATTACTCATTGGGGTACCTTTTCTTATGAATGTATGCCTTTTGGTTTATCTAATGTAGGTACCACCTTTCAAAGAGATATGCAATTTTCTTTTGACGATTTGATCGGTAAGATCATTCAGATTTACCTTGATGACTTAATAGTTTACTCTAAAATCCGATCGGATCACTTTGGTCATCTGAGAAAATTTCTCATGTGATGTAGGAAATTTGGATTTTCTCTAAACCCTTCCAAGTCCATTTTCGGTGTTACTGAGGGAAAGATCCTTGGACACATCATCTCTGATTCAGGAATAAGCATCGATCCTGAAAGGATTGCTTCTATCCTTAATCTTCCTGCTCCCACTTCCAAGAAATAAGTTCAAGCCTTTATGGGGGTTATTAACTTTGTTCGTAGGTTTGTTCCAGATTTTGTAGTGATGGTCAAGCCAATTCATAATCTTCTTAAGCAAGATCATTCTTGTTCGGGGAAAGATGATGTCGAAAATTCTTTTGAAGGGATTAAGAAAGCAATCAGTTTCGCACTAGTTTTGGCGAAGCTGGATTTTGAGAAAGAATTCATGATATATACTAATGCCATTGAGGAGGCAGTTTCTGTTGTCCTTATGCAAAATGATGACCAAGGAAATGAAAAACCTATGGCTTGCATGAGTCAAAGTTTGACTGATGATAAATTTAAATACTCTTTTATTGAGAAACACACTTTTTCTCTTGTTAAGGCCATTGAAATTTTTTGCCACTATATCTTAGGTAAGCATACATTGGTAAAAGTCCCTTTACCTGTTGTCAATTTTTTTCTCTCACGGACTTATCTTTCAGGGAAGCTTGCACATTGGCTTGCCAAGATCCAGGAGCATGATTTAAATATCATGACTTCTACCACTATCAAGGGACATGACCTATCCCTTCACTTGGCTCATCATGCTGAGAATGGTGAAGAAATTGATGAAGAAGATAGTTCCCTTTCATCTCTCTTTTACATTGACGATTAGATCCTCCCTGTGTCTAAACATCCTTGGTACGGGAATTTGGTTTATTATTTACAGAACCAAAGACGTCCAGACAACTTAGACACTCATCAAAGGAGAAGACTCCATCTTGAATCTGCAAGATATGTCATTATAAGATTCTTCTTATTTCGAAGATTAGTTGATGGTGTACTGCTTCGTTGTGTGAATAACGAAGATGCACAGAAATTGTTGCAAGAAGATCACAGTTCTTCAAGCTCTGTCATTCATGTAGGAGGTCATTTTTCTACAAAAACCATTGCTTTCAATATTATTAGAAAAGGATATTATTGGCCTTCGATCTTTCGTGACTCTTATGTTTTTTTGAGGTCTTTTGACAAGTGCCAAAAATTTGCTGGGAAAGAACGCCTTTCAGCCATTCCATTACAACCTGTCCTTCCATATTTTCCCTTTTCAAAGTAGGGATTGGATTTTATTGGTCCTATTAATCCTCCTTCTTTAGCTGGGCAAGTTTTTATTCTAATAGCCACAAAATATTTTACAAAATGGGCTGAAGTTGTCCCACTTAAGCATTCCACAGACGATCAAGTAATTTCTTTCCTTGAAAATAATATTTTCTCCAGATTTGGTCTTCCATTGGAAATTATTATAGACAATGGTCCCGCTTTCATTTTTGCTAAGATGACTTAGTTTTTAGCCAAGTTGGGGGTTAAAAATTTCACCTCATCAGCTTATTATCCCCAAGGAAATGGGAAATTCGAGTCTACCAACAAAAATATGGTAAGAATCATCAAAAGGATCATTGAATATAAGCCTCGTTAGTGGCACACTCTCCTCACTTATGCCCTCTAGGAAGATTTAACTACTGCCAAAGTAAGCACTGGTTGTACTCCTTTTCAGCTGGTTTATGGTCAAGAAGCCCTCTTGCCAACGACGTTGGAACTGTCTTCCTTAAGGTTGATGCTATAGATTGAAGAATTAAATTCTTCAAATGTTTCACAAAGGGTAAATGCATTACTATTTTTGGAAGAACAAAGGATGTTTGCTTTGGATAATATTAAAAGGAGACAACAAACCCTTAAGAAATATTTCAACAAGAGTGTCAAAATTGTCAAGTTTAAGGTCAATGAAAAAGTTCTGCTATGGGATTCGGCTCACGTTGATAGGGGAAGACATTCAAAATTTTAGAAATTATCGTTGGGTCCCTTCAAGATCACTTTTGTCTTAGGTACAAATTCTTACATTCTAAAATATTTGCAGGAGCGATTGTTTTCCTACAGTACTAACGGTTCTCACTTAAAGCATTACGTGGAACCAACTTGAAAAGATCTAACATTGTCTGGATTTCCTGTGTTTTAGTAGTCTAGCTCTATTTTCAGTTTTTGTTTTCTTTTTTTCTGCTTACAATAGTTGTTTTATGTTTTATGTTTTAAGAATTTCCTACTACTTTTTCTTTTCTGTCACTTTATTTATGCTATTTTAATTTTCTGCAATTTTATGTTGTTGGATTTTGTATTTGGTCATGATTTCAGTTTCAGTAGAGAGTAAGATGTCAAATCATATCTGCCACAGTGACACTCCTACAAAGCATTGTTAGCCAATAACAATCAATCTTACACAGCTATTATGATGTCTTCTCTGAAGAACCCTTGAAATTGTTATATATTTCCACTGTTGTCTTATTAAGAATTGGTTATCTCTCGCTTCTTCTTGCCATTTCTTCATTCATTGAGATTTTTGAGAGAAAATATGAAAAATTTCCTCCTTAAAAGTTAAAGAGAAGATTCATGTCGATGGATTATGCATACAGTGGTAAAACCCCTCATACTTAACACTTTTCATGAATTATTCCCAAATTCCCGCTCATCTTTCCATTAAATCCACTCATTTCCCCCTTGTTACATAATCTTCCTGGTTATATCTTCTGAACCTATTGTTCTTGGTCTGCGAAACCATGAGTTCTGAGTTCTAAATCTGTTGAAAACAAATTTCCCTATGGAGTCGCCAGTTTGTTGATGATTAAAAAATGCCAACAAAGTTTGGCCCGCAAAGTGTTGCTAAGGCCTACTATTATAAAAGTTATATAATACTAGTAGGTGGGACCCCCTTGTAGATTGGAGATCAGGTCTTGTGCCTATTTGATTTCATTTGACACTGCTTACATGGTGGAGAGATCTATTGTGAAGAGACCTGCACATTAAACATGTTAGCAATAACACAGACAAGGAATTGGAAAAAAAATGAAAGGAAATATAACAAATTTAAATGGCAAAATAAATAAACTATGCTATATACTATACTACATGCACCGGTTTTAAATGGGGTATTGTTATCCTAACTATTAAGTTAATGGCTATGTGATTTTATTTGAGTTATATAGTTGATATGCATGGTGATTATGCTATGGTATAGGTTGATTTTGATCACGCTATTGGTGATAATTTTATACATGGTTTATTGGATCATATGGTTGATAGGCAATATGGTCAAGTTGGAATGGAAAGAATGATGCATATGGCGCGTTTGACAAGTAATAGATGTAATTTTCGATGTATGGTTCTAATGAATTGTTAACAGATTAATGGTTGTCGTGTACTATTGAATTTAATTAACTGCGGGTGGAGGTGACATGCATTTACTGCACGCCACCCTTACTCTTTCTGTTAGCCGCCACCCTAGTCAGGCTTTTGTTCGACCTTGTTGTTGTGGTTATGCTCCAATTTCTTAGCAGAGAGGAATCGATCAGCCAGCTCACATTTTAAGGTGTTCAATTACAGGTATGTATTTTTTTGGTCATTCATGAGTCTTCTCTGGTTATGAAATGATTTTTGGCTCAGGTGTATTGGTTTATACTTTCCTGAAGTGTTGCAACTATGAAAAAATTGTGATTTGGAATAAAGCGTTGACAGTTCTTTCTGCAATAATCTTGAATTCATATTGGTCATCCTTGGAATTGGCAGCCATAGGGGCTTCCTGTAATATTTGTTGGTTTAGTTGGAGGGTTTTTGTTGGTCTTGGTTGGATGGTTTTCCTCATGCATTCACATCACTATATGCGTTCTTTGGCTTTTATGAGTTTTAATGGTTGAAGGCAATGTGCTATGTCAACTTGGGCATTGGTTGATTTCACAAATAAGGGTCGCACAATGGGTTTTTTGTTCTTACTCGATCCTATATTCACCTCAGTCCTGTGGATTTTTGATTGAGAGACATGAGGGTTATACCCTGCATGTGTTAAATATCTTCACTAGTCGAGCTGCAACCTCGCTCCTCTGTTATAGCCCTCCTGTCACAGGATTTGTTACATATCCACGAATAATTCATGGTTCTCTCCATGTGTCATTGGTCTCGGAGGTTTCAACCATTAGAATGAGCCATCTTGTTGACAACCATTTCACATTTTTATCCTATCCTTACAAGCTGCCTACACAAGTGTTTTGGAACCTTTGATTCTCATCGCAATCTTTCGAATAAAACAACATGATTATTTTGTGCATTCGCATACCTACCTTTTGTTTTCGTTTTCATGACTGCAATCGTGAAAACTTTGAGTTCGAAGTCATGTCGATGACATTAAAATCATCACTAGATTATTACGAATAATCTTGTTCTATGATCAATTCATCTCTAACTCAATGATGGTCACACAGTTGGCAAGACACCAAAACCTTTACTCACTTGGAATTTTTTTGTTGTTAATATGAATTCATTTTATAAGATTGTGATAGTATTCTAGTGATTGCGATTGAGTCCTTGATACAATGGTGGTTTTATGTTATATTTTCTTTCATCAAATTCCTTGGTGTAATGGTTTGTTGAGAACGCATTAACATTGTGACTAGACCCTTGGCACAATGGTTTCATACAACACATATTTTTTATGGTCAAATATTTGGTGCTAAATTCGAAATATTGTTTTGTTTTAAATCATGCAAACACTATTGTTGTGCAAATATTCGGGTCGACTTATCATAGTTTTCAATAGTTGTTTGATTAACATGTCGATTGCATTGCTTTTAACTCACACCAATAGTGATTTGAATCACCATAGCGTCGTCGATTGTACATTTTGAAATGAATGTTTTGCATGGGTTTGTTTCATTCCACCACCCTCGCACACTTAGGCATTAATGCCTTCCTTGTATCTCAGGTTACCTCTGTTGGTCTTGGGGAAACCTGTGAGCTTTTGGTCCTACGTATACCCTGTCCAAACCCCTGTCCGTTTACCCTGCTCACTGTGTGTTCTCTCCTATGGCACCTGTAGTGCGCATAGCACCTAATGGCATCCAAATGCTCCTGCTATTTGATGATTCTCGTGAAGACCTGGAGAATAGTGGATGGTTAGTTTTTATCCAAAAATTTGAGGGTTTCAACCTCGCGGTCGCCCAACAGTTTTCCCTCACGTTCGATGGATGCAGGGCTAAGGTTGGGGATATCCAAATCGAGCTAAACGAGGAATTCCTCAGCTCAGCTACAGGCTTTCCAGCTAAATGGAAGAGGTGGTTTAAGAATTCGAAAGTGGACGAAGTCCCATGGCCGCTCCTATTCACATCAAGGAAAATTGTTAGTTGTGATAGAGGTATGCCTGTCACTGCCCTCAAGCCCAGGTGGCATGATTTATTAGCCATTGTTAAGCAATTTGTGACTTGCGAAGGTCATTATGGTTTAGTGTTTCTTTACCATCTCCGGTTGCTTATGAATTTTATTGATTTCCCTTTGAATATGCCTCACTACCTCCTACACAATCTGTATAAAATGTCGAAACGATTTAAGAGGGAGAAGGCTAATAGCAGCCTCTTCCATCACTGCTTGATCAAAATTGTTATTATTCATCATTTGAGGCTTAGTGGTGACAGTTGGAAATCTTTCCTATCAAGGAATGGCTTTGCCACTCCCAAGTGTGTCCAAGTGGACAAGGTTGTGGTCACTGAAACCCTAGTTGGGCCTGCCGTGCCACCTCCTACCCTTCTACCCCCTGTCAAACCCTCGAACTGCCCCAACATTGACCTACCCGATACCATGGCCGACCCGTGTGCTAAAGACAATACTACGACTGTCAATAGGCCTGTAAGGAAGAAAGGCAAAGGTGATACTGGTGTCAATAGTAAGGGAAAGAAGAATGCACGATGGATATCTAGAAGTGCTCGGAACAAGCCCAAACAAAGCACTGACCAGAAGCCAATAGTTTTGAGCGAGGATTCAGAATCTGAGATTGAAAGCTTCTTGAATGAGGAATACCCTTACTCTCATGGCCTCTGTTCTGTGGAACCCTATGACTACGTTTCCAACCTCCCACCGTGCCTCAAGAATGACCCTAACTTCCCAGGAATCAAGATTGGCAGTGGAACCCCTAGTAATTTGAAAGAACCCTCACCTGTAGTGACTCAGCCCGATCAAACACCATGTACTCAATGCAATTCTTGGATTGAATTTTAATACACGGATGTTCCTCTTTTGCAATCTAAAATTAAATCCTTGGAGGAACGGGTTACCGTGTTGTCAAAGGAAAATGACAGGCTACAAGCTTACGATAAGAAGCAAAAGAATACGGGTTCAATCGTCTTCAAAAATGTTGAGGTAGCTACGACCTTTGTTAACTCAAAGTTATCCTGACTGAATCGTTTTCCAACAGCGCAGGTATGTTATTTCAACATCAATTTTTTTTTTATGAGTTGGTTTGAATTGGCATAGCCGATTGTGTTCGATCCCAATTAGTTCTGTTTGTTTGAATAGATTAAAAAACGATTATGTTTACTTCGAATTACCAGGAATGATTTCATTTTTGTATTTGAATTAGCACAAAAGATTTTGTTTTGAATTAGCATAAACTATTTTGTTTGCGTTGATTCGTTTGCTAAAATCGAATATAGCTATGTTTTGATTAACATGATTTTATTGTTCTTGAATTAGTATAAACGATTGAATTGGTTTTGAGTTAGTTTGATTTAGTTCTGTTTGGTTTGATTCAGAAACGATGATGTATGCCTTGAATTAGCATAGTCATTTGTGTATTCGTTGGATTAGTATCAAAGATTGGTTTGATGAATCGATTTAAATCTGTTTCGATTGAAATTGATTCAAAAAATGATTTCGTTGGTTTTGAATTGTCAAAACGATTATGTTTGCTTCGAATTGCTAATAAAAAGTTGTTCGACATATCGCATATATCCTTGTTACCATTCGGTTAATTGAACACGATTTCGCTTGTTTCAAATTGGATAAAAGATTTGGTTACTTCTAGCGTGAATGATTTGCTTTGCTTTGAATTAGTAATTAAGGTTTTGTTTAATAGGTTGAATGTATTTATGTTATCATTTGGATTGATTTAAAATGATTATGTTTGTAAATATGACCAGCTACAGAATCGTGAGGTTCTGTAGCTAGTCATAAAATTTAGATTTTTGTTAATTTTACAAATAAAACATTATCTAAACTTGTTTATTCTTGTCCACCTACAGGTACATACAAATTGCAATGGGAAATTGGACATGTTGTGGCAGTTTAGAACATGTTTTTTGTTATATAGTTTTGTTAAGTTGTTAGCCTTATGCAAAAATAGAGATTTGGGAGATTCTTCCCAGATTTTTTTCAAACAGTTTTTGATAATTACCACAGGGATGTTTTACCCTGTGGCCTTTATATACTCATTAATTTTTGTAATGAAGGCATCACTGTTAGGAGAACAAAGACTATGGACTTATGAGGATATAGACTGGAATGAAAGTGGATGTTTTGTAATAGCTTTAGCTTTCAATATATCAAACTTTTATTTCGAGTTTTGTTCATATCAGTTTGTAAACAAATTATCTACTACTTTAGCTATCATAATTTGTTGCAGGTTGATGTGATTTGGTTTATGTGCTGTCCATATTTGATGTCTCTTATTTTACGCACAACAATTACTCTATTTTAATTTAATTAACAGAAGGTTTATCTTCTTTGTTAAGTAAACAGTTATGTACAAATCTTTGCACTGGGATTTATCTAAATGTGATGATCTATAAGTGAGATCGGAAG
>CBVK0102682244.1:0-11483 GCA_900067695.1 Picea abies | reverse complement strand
TGTCTGACAACTATCGTCAATTCCATCATCAATTCCCCCTTTTGTCAGTTGAAAGGAGAGACCACAAGTGGTTTCATGAACCATCGTCACTGGAATTTTGAACTCCCCCCTTAAGGTGCATGAGAGTTTCATCATTGTACTCCCTCCTTTGATGCTCAAGAGAATAACACCTTTGTAACTCCTGTGGATATCACTTTAACTGAATATTAAATATCAGCCATAATTTATATCATATCCCAAAAAAGAATATATTCACATTATCCAAAAAAATATCCAAAAATAAGGCTTGTTGTCCAAAACATACTAAAAACCATTAAATGTTGTCCTCATCACTGAAAATCATAAGAAAAAAAGCATTTAGAACCCATATTTGTTGCTTTGTGAGACATATTTTCTCTTCTCACTATTGTTCTGACCTGACTTTTCTTGCCACCCCTTGGTTGGTTAGACCTTTGAGGTTGTATTTCATTGATTACATGGGAGTAGTCATCCTTGAGGTGGAGGCGTGATGACACAGATTTATAGGACTCAATGGATGGACTAGAGAGGGAGGCCATTGATTTTCCTTTATATTGCACAGGTTGCGAGATATTAGTTTTTAACCTCTTGCTAGCATGTGAGGATTGTACTAGTGAAACAATAGGAGAAATTTGAACATTGGGATTAATTGGTGATGGTCGAGGAAATTACATAATGGGACAACCACAATGGTGAGAGACAGGTTGGTGGAAAATTTCTTTCCAACCATCATTAGAAGGAACCTCGGTCTGCAATGACACATGTGGAGGAATGAGAATGCCGAGGAAATTATGAGGAGGCTGAAAAGGGGGTCTCTCTGGTCAGGGATGCAAGATACCATGGCCAACTAGATTAAAAAACCCAACTTGGAGCAGCCGGTTCAACTCTTGCGGATCAGCATCGAAATGAATAGAAAATTGAGGCCTTATATGGCCTCACTTGCAGTTACCCTTGCCTCTGTTATTTCAGCCATTGCTACCTCTACTAAAAAAACTCATCTTGTAGCAACAATTTGATAGTCATGAAGTTATTAATAAACCATACATGAAACTCTATTTACATAAATCAATAGTTGGTTCTAGAATTTACTACAATACACGTTCAATCCATCCATAACAATACTTTGTTTCCATAAAAGCAACCCAAAACTGGTGCTTGCTTCAAAAAAATGCTTACTTGCCCTAGAACTATATGACACAGTAACCAATTGCCCAAAACAAATAACCATAATAACAATATTTCTTGTAGATAACAGAATTGAAAAATGAACAGCATCGTAATCACAATAGGAAATACAACAACATTTTGAAGTGGACAAGCTACAACCATAATATCAAAATCAACAAAGTCCTTAAAGCCCACAGGGTCCTGTGAATTGCACCAAAACAAATCCTTGTCTATAACCATAATTTTAATCGAACCACACTTCATCAAACTTCCTCATCCTATTTGCATTCAAGTTTGCAAACTTCATTCAAGCATCACATAACTTATAAACATGTGCCTTTTTTAATTACAATAAAACATGGCAAGTTTATATTATAACAATAATTCGCACATTGCTATCGACTTCATAACTTCATATGGGAAGACTGTAACTTCAAGCGAATATATCATACTTGCATAGAAAATTACCAATCAAAACTCGCACCCATACAAAATAGCATGAAACAGTGATTTCCATCAAATTTTGAAAAGCAACACTTTCACGATAATGCATAGGGTTCAATGCAATGGTGGACAGTAGGTGGCAGAAGAAATCGGGATGAGAACCTGAGGGTTTGGCCCAAAAAGAGCATGAAACAGTATTACTCCCCTCACAATATTCCACATAAATACTCACAGAGTACGGATTATGCATGGGTGTATTAGCCATGAATACCAACAATCTTAACATAAATGCAGAGTGTCCACAAAAGCCTGCAGGAAAGAGGCAAAGAGAACCCATTTTTGAACAGGGAAGAAAACCCAAAACAAGGGACAAGGGGCAAAGAAATCCCGGGAGTCCCTAACCACATTCTTTTCATAGAAAAATTGCGAACAACTACACCAGTAAAAGGCACCCACGACTATTTTAGTGCCAATGGTCTCACAACAACCACCACAGGAAAAAAAAACTTTAAAATCAACCAACACACAGTCGAATTCATTTTAAAATCTTTGGAAATACACATACCGTGAGCAAACAAGAGTCAACTATTGACTTAAAGAGTAGAGCAAGAAAACCCCATACCTGTGCAAAATATTGCCTAAGCAGAAAAGACCAACTTGTATACCTCCTCCACGACCAAGCAAATCGGAGCAACAACAACCAATAGAGTGAAATGCAAGAATGACTAGAGTGGTGGGCAAAAGGTGAGTTTGAGTGACATGCATTTACTGCATGTCACTTCTCCCTTCACATTTAATTCATGGCTAGTACAATCCAAGTCCACTCTTAACATCCAAATCAATTAATGTAGGAAATTGTACCAAAGTTTCCATATGTTTGAATTTATCAATGCACCAACCCTTTTCACTACCCCATTTCACATAGAATAATTTTCTAGGGATACAACTAATCTTGCAATCAAACCAATACGCACAACAATTGTTTATAACCTCCAATGTGGCATAACTCAAATATTTTGTTGTGGATAACATATTCCAACATGGATTTCAATTCAAACAATGCATATACCCTTGTGGTATGAAGTAACCATATCACATATATTATTTAAGCATGGTGTTTAGGTCCTGTCTCAAAATAAATTTAACATAATAATACTTGCGAATGTTATATAAAAACAAGACCATTCCCTTTTAAATCATATCACCTTTATCATCATATTTGACTAATCATTCCGACGGATATTTTAAACGCAGATAAATTGTAGGGCTCATCTCATCCTACTCATAATCATGGAAAACATAAATTTTGTTTCTTCATCATAGTCAAACAAGTTTCACCAAGGGTCCCACCTATTAGTATATTATTAGATATAGTTAAATAATAAGTCATAAGGCGTTTGTAACCATTTTCAAGCAGGTACCCTATGTTGTGCTTTTGAGCATCAACGAGCATGATGTTTCCATATATATGGTTGGCCCAAAACAACATCACAGACATCAAGAGGGCCAACATCACACACTACCTCATCCTTAAAGGGATGAATGCCATAAGATAGGTGGCACTGTTGGCTGACATGAATATCTCATCCCTAGTGAAGCCACCCGATGTTGTATGGTTGTGGGTGTGGTGTTGTCAACAACCCCAATTGTTTGACGACCTTAGCTGAGATAAGGTTCTTCTAGCTATCATCATCAACAATGAAATGCAATGGGGTCCCCTTCACCCACATCTGTGAATGGAAGAGGTACTCCCCCTCTTCAAGATCTGTTAGTTCTTCTAGATGAATTGTTGTGGTTGTGATAGTAGCAGTGGGGTATTCATCCATGATCTGTCTATTTTCAATATTTTGTGGATCGGATTCTGAATCAAGGTTCGGCTCCATGTCTTTGACATCGGCCACCAATGATTGTTTCGAGTGACATTCATCGATTTTGTGCCAGGGGATTTTGTGAAAGTCACACCACTTCCCAGTGTCATTCTTCACCTTTGCTTTACCCTTTTTGTCATGTGTCTTGGACTATTTTTCTAGAGGTTGTTGGTTAGGGCCATATTTTCCATGCTTTGGTTGTTGCAGATTCGCAGACCCAAATTCACATTTGTTCTTGTGCCTAAATTTCTTCTCGATTTTGATAGCATGTCGATAGGCAGCTCCTAATGATGAGATGTTTAGGAAATCCATTTCGGTTTGGATATACCTATGCAGAGCCCCACGATATTTCAGAACCATATTTCACTTGGAGTCTTTGATACCCAACTTGGTGTGCAAGGTATGGAAATTATTTGTGAACTTTACATTGTCCACATGCCTTAGCATGGTAATTCCTATTTTACGATTAATTACAAATTGGGGGAAACAGGGATATTACAACTTCCCCACACTCTTCTTAGAACAACAAGTGACACTCCAATCCGACGGCGTATGATCAACGTATGAGTATTTGAATCCTCTTGCAATGGTGTTTTCCAAGTTCTACTCTCGCCACTTTGGGTTAAAGGTTTATTTTACACAAACTATTTTAAGACCTGATATATTAAATTTAAATTATTTTGATTTAAATTATTTGTGTAGGAGATGAATTAAAAAGAGGTTACATCAGCGTGTTTAATCATAAAGTTAAATAATTTGGATTCTAATTAAATATAAATTATTTAAATTTAAACTCCTTTGAATTATATAATCATTTAATAAAGTCTCCACGAAACCAATCAAATGGAATTGAGATTATAGACAACAACAAAGCATATGAAAGTGGAATATACTGGTCTTCAAAGATATCAACAGAACAATATTGTTCCTTGACCACATCCACACAAAATTCCCAAGTGGGTTGGGCCCCATATATTCCATATTCCTCCGTGGAACTTTTCTCCCAGTAAGTTTTCCACCAATGTTTGACATGGGGGAAAGCCTTGAGGAGTGCGAAGGTGATCTTTTCCTTGTCGGAAAAAATTTGAATAGAGAAATAACCTTCTAATAGATTTAACCATTTTTCTAGGGTATCCACATCTATATGACCTTCAAATATGGGAATATCAAAATTAACTTGTATCTTGAAGGGAGAGGTTCCTCCAAAATGGTCACTTCATGAATATGTGCTTGTTGCTATCGGCAGGCGTTGAAGAATGTGTGCAAAAGTCTCCATCATTTCATCCCTCTGTCGCATGAGAGCTTTCTCAAGCAATAGGTTAATAGAATATTTTACTCTGTCGTTTTTATTTTCTGCCACCATCGAGAGTTTCTTGGGCATGCGAGAGTGATTTTCCTCAAAAGAGACAAACTAGAGACCCAACTGGCTATACTCGGACCTTGTCGGGGATATGTGCTGAAAAACAAATCGATCAAGAGTAGCCTGCTCTGATACCACTGATATGGATTATTTTCTGAACGAAATGAAAGTAGATAACAATGAAATACTCATGAAAATTTCCAGAAACAAAGAAATATAGCAATACTTGATTTATATTAATGAAAGAATTATAAAGAGATTGTAAAAATATAGAGTGCAAGACTCGCTATGGTGGCAGTTTTATCTCTAAGAAGAGATGTGACGGCTACGCTCATTCGCAAGAAGATGATTACAATGAGGCTCTAAAGGCCTTTTTATGATAAACAGGAATTCCAAAACCATAGACATCCAAAAACCTAATCCTAGGAGATGAAACTCCAAAAGTCATGTGGGCCCAGCTTGGGTAAGTTAGTACATTAACTTCCCAAGGTCGTAACTTTTGCATACGATCTTTGTTTTAGGAATGTGATAGCCCGTTGGAAAGGTCTTTTCGAGAACTATGCATTATATCAACAAAATTTGACTTAGTCTACAATTTGACTATGGTGAACCAAAAAAACATTGTGTAGGGCCCCAAAACGGCCCTAGAAGTACAGCAAGATTTGTTGACATGAAAAAATACAAATAAGTCAGTTGGATTAGGTGGTAGGATACCAGTATTCACCTAGAAGATGTGTATGGATTCAGACATCCCTAGAAGTGTAGAACCCACAATTACAAAGAAGTACAGAAGAATGTGTTGCACTAAAAACTGACAATAAGAGCCAGTTGGAACAGGTGGGTGGCCACCAATATCCACCTAGATCATCCTCCTTGTTCATGTGGTTGGATGAAGATAAGGAGAGGAAAATCTATGTTTTTGATGATTTTTCTCTAGATATTTTTGGTCAGGGTGATGTTTTTTGTCGACATCGAAATATTGTCGACATATATCATGTGCCAAACCTCAATGCCAATATGTTGCTCCATTGGTATTTTCTGCAATATTTTTGTTTCTACATAATTATAATAAATATGGTACCTTACAAGTGGTATCAGAGTTGTTTCCTCTACAAAAATTGTGGGTAAATTTTTTTCAAGGTAGAGATGTGTATTGCCAGCTTATTTAAAGCATAGAGATATGTCATTCAACGGGTAAAATTGTGTCTAGGGAATACTACATGCAAGAAATACAAATAGTTTCATGAGGTTACTCGAAAAAAAAGTTTCACCTTGTTGGAAACCTATGTAACCCATGTTGGTACCCCTTTGAGTAGTACCACATCAGAAAAGATCCATACACTGCCATAACTCCCATGTACCGTTAGGTATATAGATAGTCCCCTAGGTCTCCTAAAACTATCCCTAGATCATCTGATCGACTGCCTAACTTCTATAGTGACACTGAGAACGACATGGAGACAAATCTTTAGAAAGCCTCTCCTTGTTGCAACCTTAGTTTCAACTTCAACTCTCGCTTCCAAGATGAGGAATATTCTACATTTACTTGGATTACACACTGTTAATGCTTTACCACCATGATTGACTCACCCAAGATCAACACATAAGATCCTCTCCTAGAATATCACTTCTCCACATCGAAATTTACATTTCTTCAAGATACTAACTATGCTAATGTGTTACTTTTTTAATATGGGTGGATTACAGGAACAAGAATGGCCACTTACAAGAGAAGAAGTGGCAAGAACCTTGTTATTGAATTTGCCTCAGATAGAGAGGAGGAGGAAATAGGGACCAATGCTTCAAGGGCCATCCATGATGATGCCCAATGCACTATGGACAAAGATATATCATACCAATGGGGTGAAAGTTACTAAATGTTCCAACATGAGTCCTTCCTTGAGTTACCAAAGGGTGACCAGGACTTGGGCATTGACCAAATGATCAGTAGTTCAAATATTCACAAGACGGTCACTCACGCAGTTGTATTCCCATGCACTAAATACATTTGTTGGATTATACAACATACCAATGTTGATGACAGATTTATAAGGGATTCTTAAGGGAAATCTATTTCTTCCTTCAATCCTTTTGTTCTCCTAGCATGCTACAAACTTCACAATGAAGAAATTTAACTCACAAAATATTGAATAACCCAATTCCTCTTGGATGTCAGAGAGGTTATGAAGAATTGGTGGATGCTGAATAAACACTTAAATACCATAAATATACTACCTTACCCACCAAGATGTTGAGGGACCCACACAAATATGTAGCAATTATTTTATGCATACTCCATGTAGAAGTTGATGCCAAGAGTTTCAAGGTATCACGGGTCCCTCTAATACAGTCCATCACAACAATGAGAGACATATTCAATTAGGCAAACATTCTCTCTACTTCCTTGGAATAAAATATGTCAACTACAAAGGGCATAGTCCCAAGTAAACATCCAATTTGAAAGTATTGAGGTTTTCCACTCTTCTAGCCTTGGAGGGTGTGAATCCTATGAATCCTAGTTATCCTAGAGGGAAATGGCCTCTAATCAAAGGTGCACTCAAATAAGTTTTAGTATTTTGATGAATCTAGATGGGTCTCCCACACCAAATAATGTGAGGTCTGATTGGGACTTCACACTGAAGAGTACCCCTATTTTTTGAAGGGAATTTTCCTACGTCAACATGGTGCTAGGTCTAGATTTGGGGTTTTTCTTGGTCAAATAATGTTTCTTGGGATTTTAAAAAAATCCTCCTTGTATGTTTCATCCCATGGTATTACCCTAATTCCCCACAACATTGAGTGGGAAATCTATGAAAAGGTGTCCATGTTCATGGAACTTGCAACAATGGAATGGGATATGTTTACAATATAGGGTATGGAGCCATCTTAGATTTGAAAATGGTATTACTATAAGATCTCCAAGAATAATATAGAAAAATCCATTTACTTAATTATATCAAAATACCCTTAAGGTAGGGTAATTCCTTACAATGATCCTTTTATGGAAGGAATCCAATCATATTCACTTGCCTCTTAAGGTTTGGAAACCTCTCAATGAGCTAAGCTATAAACACAATAAACTCCACAAATCTCATAAGGAAGACTCCATATTTATTTATAGCTAACAATAGAACCCAAATAATAGCAACCCTGTAACTACATAATGGACCTTATTTAATGAAGTTGCATTACATTTATTCAATCCTAACTAATATAGTGGGCGTTATTTAATAATAACAAACATAGTGGAGCTAGTCCACCTTAAATTGAATAGCCTCTACTATTATTACTCTAATGGGCCTTGTGGTCCGCCATTACACTCCTAGTTAGGATCCCAACACTGTGTCCTAGAAGCTAAGGCATATTTACTCTGGAAAGGCTCCTCAAACATTCATATAAACATAGATCCTAGAATAGGAATTATATATACCTATTTTAGTAACTTCTAACACTTTGACAATGCAACCTAGGGTATTCCCAATCCCTACTAGAGTTTCCTTCTCCCATAACTCCTGCAAAAATGAGTATAAGAATATCAAAACTACTGCCTCTATGAAATATTCCTTCTTTGATTGAATCTTTTCATCCAAAATCTCAAGTGTAGTCTCACTAAATTAAAGAAATAGGGCCCATCTTAAAAATATAGTGGGCCTTATTTAATAATAACAAAGATAGTGAACCTATTTCACCTTACATTGAATGGCCTTCACTGTTATTACTCTAATCGGCCCTTCATCCATGCATTATACCTGTAGGGAGGATCCCAACACTGTATCCCTAGAAGCTAATGCACATCGACTCTGGCAGGGCTGTTGAAACACTCATATAAACATAGATCCTAGCATAGGAATTATATTTGCCTATTTAAGTAACTTCTAATGTTTTGACAAAGATTCCTAGGGTATTCCCAATCCCCACCCACTCATATAAACATAGATCCTAGCATAGGAATTATATTTGCCTATTTAAGTAACTTCTAATGTTTTGACAAAGATTCCTAGGGTATTCCCAATCCCCACCAAATTTTCCTCCTCCCATAACTCTTGTGAAAATGGGTATAATCATATCAATATTGGTGCCTCTGTGAAAACTTCCATCTTTGATTGAATCTTTCCATCCAGAATCTCAAGTGTAGTCTCACTAAATTAAAAAAAAATAGGGATTGTCTTAAAAAAATCAATCTATGTCCTTTGTACAAGCAAAATTATTAGTGAAGAAACCCTTTAATCCTAATTTCAAATATACCTACCCTTTAGGATTCCAATGTGTCTTTACCCACTAGATCAACACCTTATCAAAAGGTGATATCCCCGTAAACTTTCCTATAAGTGTGTGATCCTTCATGTATTGGATATACCCACCAATTCTTTTGGGTGTGACTTTATATATGGGGTTTTCTTATATCTTTTCCAAACATCCATTCTTCATCTTGGAATATTTTTTTCTTACCTCTCCATGTTGCATTAGAGAGCTCAACTCCCTTGCAGTGTTTTCCTCCTTCCTTGCACCCCCCATATCTAACGTCTTCTTCAGACCTCCTAAGATGACCTCCTTGAAAGAGGGAGAGGATTGTACTACCTCTGCCACCTCATTACTCCCTGCATAGTTCTACCCAACTCTTATGTTGATCAAATCCATGTACATGTACTTAGACAAATCCTAGCTCATGTGTTTCCTCAATTGCCTCATCACCCTCCCAGAATCATTTCATAATGTTCATTTTTATCTTAAAAAATCTAGATCTAAAGTTTATTTTATTAGTTATATATGAAAATCATCACATACGTTGTAATCAAAATTTGGATAAGGTATTTAATCCAAATCTTAAAAAAACACTTATTTTATTTTTTATATTTAATTTATGTTAAGTAGTGTTATGTGTAGAAATCATCTCACTTTGAAATCATAGCTAATCCATTATAAAGTTCATAGACATACTACCTTTTCCATTAGAGGGTTTCCTAAACGTTACATAAAGTTGAGACATATCCTTAAATCCTCATCATTAAAGTACGTTGGAAGAGTTACTTGGATCTTTGTTAACTTTGATTGGAAATGCATTTATTGTGGTGTGTTACTTAGTACTTACTTTTGCATCACTTCAAATGTTGAAAAGGATTACCCTTCTCATTTTTTCAAATTCACTCTTACATTTTTTCTCTTATCATATTTCGTTAAATATTCTTGACATACTTTCTTCTCTCATTTTAAATGCTTATGTTCTTTTATATGTCTTAAGATGTGCCCCTACAGCCAAGTGTGCTTTTTTATGTATTTAATGTATCCCCACTACTTTTAGAATTTTTATCTCGTGAAATTGAATTTACAATCATTGAACTTCAATCTTATAATTAAATCTAAAACCTCTTGAAACACTTATGAAAATTTCAGATTTGCGAACACCAAAATATTGTTGGTAATATTCAAAATTGTAATCCTATAATTAAATCTAAAACCTCTTGAAACACTTAAGAAAATTTCATATTTGCAAACACCAAAATATTGTTGGTAATATTCAAAATTGTAGACACGGCATATCAAAGGGTTATATCATTTTAGCAACATCTAGATATTATAAAAACGAAATCTAAAAATTAGATTTGGAGATTCAGTTAACTCGACACCAACCCAACATTACATATACATTAGATTTGAAAACTATATAATCATGCTAAATCAACTTAGCATTAGTGCAATTGTTCATTACTCGGTGTAGTAAATTAATGACAATAGAAAATCAAATCAATTTTGAAAAATCATATCAATGTGCTAAATTTGGAACAACGATAATGTGTGTTTCATAACAATGAAAAGAATATTACATAACAACCAATAAACGTCTCTTGGGCTACCAATGCAAAAATCAAACAACTAGTTATCAAAACTACTCACCTTCACTCTACTCTTAGAAAACTAGCAAAAATAATGTATTAAATGATTCACCCCACCTATGTAACATCCTAGTTCTAACCCTTATGAACTATGATGTATTATGTAAATGTGATTTAGGTTAGTGAGCCGATAAAGGTGAAAAGGGGCCAAAGTGCCTAGGAAATGTAATACATCTATATACATTAATAAAATACAATGTTGGTTGCAAGATGGATAAGGACAAAAGAGATAGGGGGCTATGATTCCACGAGAGAAGGGGGCTTGAGGGGATAAGTCTTTTTATTATTATTTTATTCACCCATGAATGATTTTATGGAGAAAAAGGGTTACATGAGCTTCTTGGGAGGGAGGCCATGTGGCTCTTGTCTTCATGTAATTTAAACATCCCTTAGGGGCTATTTTGGGTCTTCTTCGTCTTCTTCTCCCCGGTTCTTGTTCTTCTTCTTCTCCTTCATTTTTCCTCACTCGTTGTGGCTATTTCGTGTGCTCTTGGGCTGAGCATGGAAACGAATGGCAAGAAGAGGAGAGCCATTGTTGAATGGATGTAATATTTCATTGATCATTCCAGGAGGGAATGGATGCACGTGTGTATGAGCTTGATAGAAGTTCAGATAGAACTGTCCACAACTAAGAATCCTTGGAGTTTCTAGTAGGTAGATTTCCTTACCAGTAGCATTGGAGCCTTGGAGAGAAATGGAACAGCCTCAGGGACTGCATGGCAGAGAAAGGTGTTC
>CBVK0102682190.1:0-13478 GCA_900067695.1 Picea abies | reverse complement strand
TTTACTCACAAAATCCTATTCCAAGGCCCTAAATCCTAAACTTATTTGTGTACCCTAAAAGATAAAATATTTCTAATCAATTTTAATTATTGAGCGTTAATTTTAGTGGATTCTTGTTTACTCAAGAGGAATGGTCATGAAACTAATGGTGTTATGACTTATCATATGAAACAAACACATGTAAAAACATTGCTAAGTACTAGTCTTGTTTTTCAAAAGAAATGGTATGCTTCTAAATTTTGTGCACAAGATGCAATCTCTTTCAATTTCAATGACAATGAAATATTTCCTAAAATGCCAAGACGATTATAATCTATACTAAAGGGAAATTTATTCAAATGAAATGAATTTTGTTTTTGTTTTCAATATAGGAAAATGAAAATGAAAAATAAAATAAAATTTGTACTTTCAATATAAAGGAATGAAATGATCTAATAACCTCTTAGACAGATCCTTACGACAAGAACAAGAAGACAATCCAAGTAGGACACCAAGAATCAAGAAGAAAGTTTGCCAAAAATTAAACAAGAACACAACTTCCTATCACTTTGCAAGCACTCAATCAGAGACATAAGAAGGCTAAAAAACACTCAGAACCCACCTAACAAACACCAAACTGAGGCTAAAAGGATTATAAAAATATGTACGCGACTATTCTGGGAACAAAATTTTATGTACTTTCCCTAGACACAAACAAACCACGTATGCCAAGAAAAACACCGAATGTGTAAGAATTAAGCCAAGAAACTCAAATATTCAACAATTTACATGATGTTAAGCTACATGAGACACAAAAACTCAGGAAAACAGAGAGCAAAAAAAGAGAAAAATCACCAACTAACCCCCAAAAAGGAGAATCCCCAGTGGAATCACCAATTCTGTTATGAGGAACAAATGTCTATGGTTTTGGGTAGGACCACAACAGATAGAATGACACCAAGAAATCAACTCAAATCTCAAATATGTTAGATAAATGGAAATTCCAAGAAAAGAAAGGATAGAATTCTAACTCTTCTAGACATTCATAGGAGACCACCATTGAGCTCACAATCCAATGATTGATACCTAAAACTTTTCCTCAACATCCAAGATACACAGGCATATATAAAATGTATGAAATATCAGGATATAAACTAGCATAATCCATCAACATGTATAAAAATTTTACCCATGTAAAATAATATAAACATTTGCAACATATAATTGGATGAGAAAAGAGTATTTCTAGTAATATAATCAACATAAGTACATAGGTGACAACCTTCTGTATCAACAACTCATTGAAACCGAGAAACTAAGTCCCTCCACCTGGGCCTTCACCACTTCAATCACAAGGAAAGCTCACAAGTTCTAGGAGTAATTGGGTTCCTCCTTCATAGGATAGGGAGAGCTTGGGGGATAAACATAAGGAGATTTTAGACTTAAATGACTAAGGGATGCAGACTCAAGGATGTAACATGCGGAAAAATTTATCCAGAGTGTACTCACTCTCAATTTTTTTCTTCCTTTCAAGGCTTGTATATGGATCAATTTATAGCCTTCAAAGGGAATTCATGGGTCAAATCAGAGCATTTCCAGCTTATGAAAGGCTAAGGATCACGGATCCCATGATTTGGCATGGAAAATATGAAATATTTTTAATTTTGTGCACAAAACCCAATATATGTGGGCTGTAATGGAGCAACCTGCATATACACATGTTGTATAACTATACCCCACATATATGTACAAAAAATTGAATTTTTGACTTTTGACTTAGCAATATGGGGAAACTAAGACTAGATAGGGAAAGACTAGGCTACCAAAGCATGATGCATAGAGTGTGGAAAAAAGTGTTATAACAGATCAAATGAAATTGGCACCTTCTAAATGATTTGTTTATTAGACTATTTTTCAATTCTGTGTTGCATACTATGAGAAGCATATAACTCCATAATTTGAACTTCATTTTTTTCGCATTCAAATACCTATGCAGAATGGGCATCATCAGTTCCAACAACATAAGATAAATAGGAGCCTTGCTCTTGCAATTTTTGTCCATAGAATAGAAGAAACATTAGGCGAATAAGGACTAGTGAAAAAAGGAGAAGAAATAGAGGTATCCTGTGAAGGAGTGGAGCCATTTATTAAAGGATGGGAGTGCACAAGTTGAGAATGATCCACCACTATGCATGCTTTAATGGATGTTTCCATAGAATTTGTTCAATGAGTAAAATTCGAGTGGATGCATAAGTAGTTTCCAAGAGAAACTGAATTTTCTACACGTTGATGGAACTTGGTGGTGTTGGTTTCTCATAGATTGAAATAATTTCTTCATAGACCTTAGATGAATTTTTGGATGGTGTGCAAGTCATGTGAGAACACCACTTATTTTTCTCAATGTTGGTAGGAAATCATGAAACTTCCTAACCATGACATTACCACAAATTTCCTCTACTAAATTGAAATGGTTTGTAGAATTCTAGATATCAAATCATCGACAAGATCTCCACTCTTCCCTTCATATTCAACCATAATCCCAACAAAAACATTTTTAGAAAATATATTTTGACACGATATCCTTATATTGTAATGTTGCTTCTTACTCTTCTGAATCTGTTTCTCAGTTAAGCCTTGCAACCTTGTATGTATGGATTTGCACCTTTGAAGTATTTTATGCCATAATGGTAAAACACTATAGGTTGAACAAAAGAAAGCCTTGATTTCAATCCCCATGAGCTGGTATTCAAACTCTTTAGTATCATTCCCAACCATGTGCTGGGAAACTGATTTACAATCAAGTTCCAAACCTGAATGATTAACAACTACCCATTGCTTCCTACAGTCTATAACCTTAAGAGAGATTGAATGCACTCATTGCAACATTTTTCCATTTAAGTGACATTCAAGAGAAATCTATATGCTTTGTACAAATAAACTGCTTTTTCCAAATGCAATATGAAAATCCTTTCCAGTAAGTGACAACTGATCCTATGCTTGCACATATAGTTGTTGTAAACATAGAGTTGCAAAATCTATTTGTAATGTGTAAGATGAAAATGTGGAGCTGATTTATTAAGAGTGTCTTGTTTTACAGGGCAAGGCTTCTACTTCAAGTGCACATTAAGTAGGGAAAATCATCTTGCATTGGGTAAGGATTATAATTCATGCAGAACTAAAGTAGAGAAAAAACATTTTATATTGAGAAAGGATCTTACTTCAAATGCACTGAAAGTAGCAGAAATTCATCTTACACTAAGCAAGGTTTTAAATTTCAAATAAACTAGAGTAGGGGAAATTCATATTGTGACAAATTATTCTTGAATAGGAAAAATATTTTACTTCAAATTCATATTGCATGAGGTAAGGCTTATTACATGTACCAATGCTTCTACTCCAAGAGAGAGACAATCGAGAGTGGGAGGGAGACCTCCAAGAAACCTATATCTATGTTGTAATGGAGTAGTCTAGATGGGTGCCAAGCCAAGTAGATAGATAATTATTGTCCATGAGAGGGGTAGCATCATACCATGTACTTGTAATAATAACTAATCTATTTGAATAGGATTATGACATGTGTAAATCCCTACATGATGTACTTGTGGTGACATGTGAACCGTATTCATAGGGTATTGTGTGTCCTCCTAAATATGTCATATGATAATGTGCTCTAGAAACAAGTATGAACCATATGTAGGTATCGTGCCATGAATACCAATATACATAGAGGTTGTATCAAGTGTATGGTGATGGGGCATGCCTATAAGGAGTTTAAATGCCCAACCCCTCATATTTCAAAGGATACTTGAGATATTTCGATGCATAATCATCCTTGTGTCGCAAGTTGTTTCCAATTTAAAGGTGACATTGTGGCACATAGGGAATTGTCTAATCACCTTCAATTAAAGTATGTATTGGTCCAAAGTTTCAACTATATCCAACCAAAAATGAGAAAATGTTGAGACAATGGAGAATTAAGTTGGGAGTGGAGAGGGATAAATTATGATCCTTTCACTTTGGATAAAAATAGATAGAGCCAAAGAGAATAAAAGAAAATGGTGTATGTTGGGGTTGCTGGAAATGTGTTATATTATTTTCATAGTTATCTTTACGCACTGTTCGTATGCTCTAGGGTTTGGGGAAGAGCCCTAAAAATGGATTGTTTTTGGGTTGGTTTTTGTATGTTTTATGTTTTTCAGCAAATGGTTTTCTCAACCCATTATAATCTAATACCGGTTAATGGATTAGGGTAGTAATATAATTTGGGTTAATGGATTAGGTTTTTGGATCTATGGAATACCTAAATATCATATTATGTATATTCAAGTTAATACAATGAAGAAAATAAAGGTGGGGCTCTAAGGTTTGTTTGTTTTTTCGATTAAGGGTTTCCAAGGAGGTAAATCTCAGTGTATTGTGTGTATGTCATTGTTGTTCTTTCTATTTTTCTTAATAATATGTATGCATTGTTTCACTTTAAAGGTTTAAAAATTACAAGGACAAGGAATGATATCATAGAAACACTTATCGACAAACTAAGAAGGTTGTCAACACATCATTCATGACTTAGGGAAACTACATAGAAGCTAAATTTGCAGATTTAATGTTGAATATATTCATTGAGTGTAATTCTATTGATGTAATTGATCTATCTATCTTGATGCAGGAGAATTGTTCCACCTCAACAACGCGCCAACTATTTTATCACATCAAAGCACATTCAAGAAGGGGAGAGGCGCCAACCCTCTCATTTTCCCCTTGAATTTAATATTTTTATTTGTAATTAAAATCAATTAAATGTTGTAAGGATGGAAGCGCCGAGTTGATTCCTTTTTACAAGAAGTAGTTGAGGTCACCTTTAATGGATGACAATAGGTTGGTCTAGATATAATTCAGACTAGATGTTCATTCAATGTAATCTGCCTCAATAGATAGGCGTTGTAATGGTGATTAGACACCACTAGAGTAGTTGGAGGGAAAGACTCAATGAGTCCCCTCTTGTATAAAGATTTGTAACATATTCCTAGTAGAGGCTGCTGAAAGTCGATTGTAAATCATTGTAAGCCAAGGAGAGAAGAGTTGAGACTCTATTGTAGTCCTAGCTTTTGTACACATTGTAAACACAAATTCATATTAATACAAACAACATTTTTTCCTGCCTATGAGTTTTTTGTGTGTTTATGTGTTTTATGAATGATTATCTGTGTTTGTTTATGAATGTTTGTTGTATATGCATGAGATAGTATTCATGTACAAGAGGAACATATACTTTTCTATCTTTGTGAGTTTGTTGGAATTGTTCTGGGTTATTTAGGCTAGTGCAAGGAGTGCAGGACAGAGTATTGGAAACTCTGTAGCCAACACAAGGAGTGTGTATCTGAACTCTATTTCAAATTCAGGAGAGAACGTGCCAGGGGGGCACACTAGAAAATCTACAGACTCATAGAGAAGCCTCAAGGTTACTGAATGCCTTGAAGGAAAAACTATGTGGAGAAAGCACAGTCGGAGTTGTTAAATAATCCGAAAGACTCTGCGAGGTGGGCATTGAGCGAGTGGAAGGAGTGTACAAGAGAACTCTATTTCGAGTTTAGAGAAGATAAGTGTCATATAAAGACACCACAGAGTTACTAGACACTCTTTAAGATCAACAAGGATTTCTTTGAGAAAGTGAAAGGAGTGCACATAACCAACATACTCTGAAGTGTTGGGGGAAATTGTCGAAACCCATAGTTACTAAACACTCTGAGGGAGAGGCTCTACAAGGAGTGCATTGAGCAGACACAAGGAATGTGCACAGAGATTTACTGAAAAATATTCTAAGTCAAAAGCCGTATGAAGGCCAATCGAGTGCAAGGAGTGCACAGACGTGAACTTACTCCAAGTTCATAAGCTCAAAAGAGCGCAAAGAGTGCCAGGAGGGCACCATAAATCCGTTGAAGGAAAGTCGAGGGTAAAGACTCTTAGGAGACTGAACAAGTTGAAATATTAGGAGGATGAGCATCAAGTGATAGGAGGGCATAAGAATTCCCTTGGAGGAAGCATATGGTCGAGTCCCTTAGAAATCCGAGAAATTGCAAATATCAAGAAAATTAGTGCAAGTTTGCACAGTGAAAGTGTAAGTGTGCATCAGAGCCAAGGTCAAGTTACATTGGGAAAAGCTCGGAAGGGATAGTGCAAGATGTGCATCAGAGATGGACTTGATTCAATTCCCAAAGCTCAGGAGAAGAAGCGCAAATGAGACCCAATCATTTGGGTTCGCAGGAGAAGGATCCAAGGCCGCAGCCTTTGGATACTTGCAACTTTTCCCAATTTGGGAGAAAGTAGAACCTCAGGAGGGAGGTGCTATGATGTAGGAGCATCGCCAACAAGTGCGAGTGGAGGACAGATGGATATACACCAGCGTGCATTTTGAAGACATTTTGAAATTTTGAATACAAACACTTTAATGTAATAGCTAGAAGGATGCAATTGCTTTTAATGTTTTGGGGATTGTAATATAGATATTGAGCGTTCACTCTCATCTGTCGATTGTGGAAATTTATTGTAATAAATGTAAAGTAGATGGCAGTATTTAATTTCGATAAGATAGCTTAAGGTTGTAGGAGGGAAAACTCAATAAGACTCCCTCGTAGATGTATTGTATTGTGATTCTCATTGTATGAGCAGTAGAGAAAAAAAGAGAGCATAGGAGAGTAGAGAAGAACGGGGATTGTAGAAATTTTATGAGGAGATAGTTGTTGTAGACCATGTACAAAAGCACTTGAATTAATATGAGAATTCTTTGATCCAATTGTCTGGTGTATTTTGGTCCTTGTATGCATCTATTGAATGGTATGCTTATAGTTTAATTCCAGTCTCTGTTATGCATTTGTTTTGATGCCATATATGTGTGATTTCATGTTGAATGTATGAAGTCTGTGAGGAGAGTATGAGTTTCAATTGTTTCTCTTCCTAATAGTTCCTGCAAGGAGTGCAGTGAAAGTCCACAAGGGGTGTGTCAACAAGATTCTAAATATTGCCAAAAACTCAGGAGAGATAATGTTAACGTATACCAACAAAAGTGAAAGTATAGCACAGAGTCATGCAAGGTGTGCACAGGCTGAGGAGAGTCTTAGACTTTTCCAACATAAGTGAGTGTTTGAAGAACTTCTACCACAAGGAGTGCACAAAGTTGGAGTGTTTGAATAACCATAGGTTATTGTGGAGGCCGCAAGGAGTGCGAGCGAGATCCATTAGAATCCTTGATTTTGTAGCAAGGATCAAGCTCAAGAAGGATAGAGTCGAGGTATTTTCAGATAAAAGATGAGATTTGAAGTCGCCTCACAGAACCAAGCTCAGGAGGGTTGATGCCAATTTATTTAGTGAGAAACCATCGAGAATCTCAATGGACGGTTGGAATTCTTGAAGGGAGAATGTCGATTTTCATGGACCATTGGATCCAGTAGATCTGCGGGGAGGATAAGGGAAAGAGTATTTCAACACTTGCAAGCTCAGGAGATATAGTAGTCATCATATCTGAAGAAGTTTGAGATGTTGATTTGGCACTCTGAAATATCGGGAGTTGGGAATCAAAAGAGTGGAGGAAGCTACCTTTGGAAGTCACGAGTCATGAAATTCTGATTCGCGAAGGAAGAATCTAGAGCATTGGATCACGGGGAATGAGGACTGTTGATATGGCATAATGGTCATCACGAGTTCTCATGTTGGGAGAAGGGGAGAGAACCACTTTGCGAGTTCTCGATACACGAATTCCCAAAACACTCGAGAGCTGGACCCCAGGTTGCAGCCGAAGGTCACATCAATGAAGAATTAAAGGGAGGAGATAGGGAACATTAATCCCTATTTCAGAGTTCAGGAATTGGAGGAGTCAGGGTGACTCACAATAAAACTCTCAAAATTGCAAAATGCGAAGAGCCTTTGATTGGGCATGTGGTCACTATCGGTGGTCGCATGGGAGGAGCTTGAGCCTAGTACTTTCTCACACAGGTGGAGTTCATAAAAGGACCTGTGGTTTATATGTGTGTAAGGTCTCAACATGGAGCAAGGAGCCATTTCGGTTCAGAGGAGTTGAAGATCCATAGACCGAGAGGTCAATAGACCCTACTGAGGTGGGGGCTCTATGTCAAGTGGTATTAGAGATTACAACTATTGTTTTCTGTAAGCAAGAGAAGACAAAGGATAGTTGTGATTTGAATTCTGCATGGAGATATTGCAACAATGTTGCCAAGGAGATGTCCATAAATAACTTTACCCAATCCATCTATGGAGAGGGAAATTAGAGAGCTTTGTTCTCGATTAGATGCTATGGAGAAAACATAGAGACAAACACCTGATACTGGAGATATCAATGAGGTTGAAAGAGAGAACGAAGAAGGATCTGAAGAAGTTGTAGTAGAATATGTTGCAGAGGAACATCTATTTAAAGTTGTTGCAAGAATAGGTGCTAGAGAAAAGTTGGACAACTCGATGTATGAAGGTGACTTGGACGTTGAAGAGCTGCTAGATTGGTTTAGAGATATAGATAAATACTTCAACTATGAGGATGTTAAAGAAGATAAGAATGTAAATCACGTTGTCACTAGACTAAGGGGACATGAAACACTGTGGTGGGATGAACTGGAGGCTTATAAGCATTGCAAAGGAAAACAAAAAATTAAGAGATGGGATAGAATGGTAGCAAAGATGAAAGCCAATTTCATACCCAGATATTATCAAATCAATCTGTTTCGAAGAATGTAGAGTTTTAGATAGAAAGGGATGACAATGAAGGAGTATAAAAAAGACTTTTATAGATTAAACATTAGAGTTGGTCATCATGAGAGTGATGATAAAAAGGTCGCCAGATATATGAATGGCCTGAGATATGAGATTCAGGATGAGATGAGCACGGTGAAAATCAGAAACGTGGAAGATGCTTATCAGGTTGCTCTGAAGGAAAAAGAGAAATTGGCCCAAAAGTAAGGTCAAAGGGGCAAAGGAAAAGCAATTGCCCAGGATAAAGTAAAAAATCCCAAGGATGAAGAGAAGAAACCTGATAATCACCCAGAAAGGGGAGGAATTTCACAAGGGAGACAATATGTCTATAGGAACACTTTTCCTAGAGCAAGAGGAAGAGGCAGAGGAGGTGAAGTAAAGTGTTTTGTCTATGGAAAGATAGGACACAAGTATTGGGAATGTCCCGATAAAAAAAGAAATGGATGAGGTGAAGCTCACATTTCAAAAGTGCAGAGGCGAAATGTTGAGGCAGAAGATGAAAAAGGTGGAAGATCCTTGATAATGAGGAAAATTATCTGGAAACCAAAGAAAGAGATGGAGAATCTAATCCAGAGGAATAATTTGTTTAGGACTGCTTGCAAAACCAAATATAGGGTATGCAAGGTGATAGTTGACAGGGGAAACATGGATAAATTATTATCCATAGAGATGGTGGAGAAGCTGGAGTTGGAGACAGTTGTACATCAAGCTCGCATAAAGTTTTTTGGTTACAAAAAGGACATCAGGTAACAGACACTAAACAATGTTTAGTTGAATTTAAGATAGGGGGATATAGAGATGAGATTTTATGTGATGTAAATCCCATGTATGTCTGTCATATTTTGTTGGGAAGGCCTTGGAAATATGACAAAAATGTTATTCATGACGAAAGAAAGAACACTTACACCTTGGAGAAGAATGGTAGGATGCATATGTTGCTACCAATTGAAGACAAGACGGCGAAAGAAGAAACAAGTAATACTATACTTCTCATGAGTGGGAAGGAACTTCTGGATGAAGTCAAGAAAAATCAAGAAATACAGTTTGTTGTGGTTAGAAAACCTAGATTCATCTTGACCAGTACCTCGATAGATGATCTACCTGAGGAAATTGAGGAACTACTAGAGAATTTCACTGATATAGAGGTGGACAATTTGCCTTGTTCGTTGTTGCCCATCAGAAGTATAAGCCATCATATTGACCTTATACCAGGAGCAAGTTTTCCAAACAAATCCACATATAGATTGACGCCGCAAGAGAATGAAGAGGTTAAGAAGCAAGTCCATGATTTGATAGACAAGAGGTTGATTAGAGAAAGCTTGAGTCCATGCGTTGTACCTACAATGTTAAGTCTGAAGAAGGATGGTGGATGGAGAATGTGTACAGACTCAAGGATGGTGGATGGAGAATGTGTACAGACTCGAGGGCTATAAACAAAATCACCATTAGGTATAGATTTCATTTACACAGAATGGACGACTTGATGGATTGCTTGAGTGGATCAAAGTTTTTTTCAAAAATTGATTTGAAAACCAGATATCATCAGATTAGAATGAAGGAAGGTGATGAATGGAAGACAACATTCAATATCAATGGTGGCTTGTATGAATGGCTTGTTATGTTGTTTGGCTTGACGAATGCACCAAGTACTTTCATGAGATTGATGAACAAAGTCTTGAAAGATTTCATTTGGAAGTTTGTAATTGTGTATCTTGATTATATACTGATCTTCAATAAGAATGAGGAAGAGAATTTGAGGCATTTAACATTAGTAATGAGGAGGTTGAAACATAAGAAGTTGTTGATAAATCTGAAGAAGTCATCTTTCATGAAGACAAAACTCATTTATTTGGATTTTGTGATCTCTTCGATTGAGTTGAAGATGGATCTAGAGAAGTTAAAAGAAATCAAAGAATGGTCGTCGCAAAGGAATATCTTTGAGGTCAAAAGCTTCCATGGACTAGTCAGTTTTTACAGGAAGTTCATCAGAAATTTTAGTGGGATTTGTGCACCAATGATGGACACAGTCAAGAAAAGACATAAATTGTTTCATTGGACAGAGGAGGCAGAGAAAATTTTCAAGTTGTTGAAAGAGAAGATAATTGAATAGCCAGTTTTGGTTCTACCAAATTTCAGCAAGACATCTCATGCAAGTGGATTTGTGATTGGAACAGTCTTATGTCAAGACAATAGACCAGTTGCATACTTCAGTGAGAAACTGAATGAGGCCAAGAAGAATTACTCCACTTATGATAAAGAGTTTTATGCACGCATACAAGCACTGAAGAAATGGAGGCACTACCTAGTTCCAAAAGAGTTCGTTTTGTATAGCGACAACCATGCCTTATAGTTTATAAACAGATGAGAGAAACTAAACCATAAACATGCAAAATGGGTTGAGCTCATGCAGAAATTTACTTTTTTTATAAAACACATTTCTGGAAATGTTAACAAGGTTTTCGATGCATTGAGCAGGAAATGTTTGATTCTGTTCTAACCAAGAATACAAGCGTAAAGAAAATCAACACAGGAGAGAGATTCAATTCTAAGTAGGAGATTTAGTTTTGGCACATCTCAGAAAAGAAAGGTTCCCAAGGCGAACATATAATAAGCTGAAAATGAAGAAAATGTTAACAAGGTTTTCGATGCATTGAGCAGGAAATGTTTGATTCTGTTGGAGTTTCGAGTGAAGACCTTAGGTTTTGATATCCTTAAGGAAATGTACAAAGATGATTCAGATTTCAAAGACGCTTATGAAGAATGTAATAACCCTGTTTTAAGAGACAAGAGCCAATGGATTGAATATTTAATTGAGGATGGACTGCTACTCAAGGGAAATTGGTTGTGTATCCCAAAGAGTTCTATGAGAGAAAACCTTTTGAAGGAAAAACATAGTGGGGGATTCACTGGACATTTCGGCCATGATAAAATATTTGCACAACTAAACAGTTTGTATTATTGGATAGGAATGAGGATAGATGTGCGGAAATTTTTCAACAGATGTAGAATCTTCCAGCACACAAAGGGGAAAAGACAAAATACAGGGTTGTATCAACAATTGCCAATACCAGAGAGGTCATGGGATGTGGTAAGCATGGATTTTGTGTTGGGACTGCCAAGGACACAGAGAGGTTGTGATTCTGTATTTTTGGTAGTCGATAGATTTTCCAAAATGGCAAATTTCATTCCATGTCAGAAAACCAGTGATGCAACACACATTGCAAATATGNTTGCAAATATGTTTTTCAAAGAAGTTGTTCGACTTCATGGTTTACCCAAGTGTATTGTTTCAGACAGAGATACCAAATTTTTTGGTCATTTCTGGAGGGAAATATGGAAAAAGATGGGGATGAATTTATCTTTTATCTCAACATATCACCCTTAGACAGATGGAAAGACTCGGGTAGTAAATTGAAATTTGGAGGATTTATTGAGGAGTTTAGTAACTGAACATCACAGTCAGTGGGATCAAATTCTTCCATAAGAGGAATTTGCATATAATGACTCACCTAATAGGAGTACAAGAAAGATCCCATTCCAAATACTGTATGGAATGCAGAAAAGAGGAGTTTCTGAGTTGAGAGACTTAGAGCAGAGTGAGTTCAGGAGTGTTGGAGTGGAAGATTTTGCAGCAAAGATGCAGGAGCTCCATAGTAAGATTAAAGAGATGTTGTAGATTTCTAACCAAGAATACAAGCGTAAAGAAAATCAACACAGGAGAGAGATTCAGTTCTAAGTAGGAGATTTAGTTTTGGCACATCTCAGAAAAGAAAGGTTCCCAAGGCGAACATATAATAAGCTGAAAATGAAGAAAATAGGGTTGTGTAAGATTTTATGGAAATTTGAGGCAAATGCTTATGAGATAGAATTTCCATATGATATGTGCATATCACCCATATTGAACGTAAAATATTTGTATACTTACAAAGAAGATGAAGCGAGAGGAGTAGAGAATAAGAAGGAAATTCATTGGATCAAACATATGCATGTAGCTAAAAAGTCATAGATGGAAAAGATCATTGATCAGAGAGTTAGCAAGAAAACCTGGAGGTAGACATATCTTGAATATTTGGTAAAGTGGAAAGGACACCTGATTGAGGATGTCAGTTGGGAAAGTGAAGCAGATATCCAGAAACATGGACAGATGGTGTAGAAGCTCATGGACAGGAGTCCATGAATTTTTCATCTAGAGGAGTATGATGCAGGAACATCGCCAACAAGCGCGAGTGGAGGACAACTGGATATACACTAGCACACATTTTTAAGACATTTTGAAATTTTGAAGACAAACAAATTAATGTAATAGATTGAAGGATGTAATTTCTTTTTATTTTTTGGGGATTGTAATACAGATCTTGAGCGTTCACTCCCATCTGTCAGTTTTAATTTCGATAAGATAGCTTAAGGTTGTAGGAGGGAAAACTCAAGAAGACTCCCTCGTAGATGTATTGTATTGCGATTCTCATTGTATGAGAAGTAGACAAAAAAAAAGCATAGGAGAGCAGAGAAGAACGAGGATTGTAGAGATTTTATGAGCAGATAGTGGTTGTAGACCATGTACATAAGCACTTGAATTAATATAAGAATTCTTTAATCCAATTGTCTAGTTTATTTTGGTCCCTATATGCATCTATTGAATGGTATGTTTACAGTTTAATTCCAATCTTTGTTATGCATTTGTTTTGATGCCACATATGTGTGATTTCATGTTGAATGTATGAAGTCTGTGAGGAGAGTATGAGTTT
>CBVK0102682187.1:0-27119 GCA_900067695.1 Picea abies | reverse complement strand
TTAAATAATAAAGTTAATGGAGAACTTTCTAATTATGGAAAGTGGTTATAAGTGAGATAACCCTAAAATGAGGAAAGTGGGTTAAGTGGTCAAGTGGCTATTAGATATATGAAAAAGTGGCAGATTGGACAAAGTGGTCTAGAAGATGATTCTAAGGAAGATACTTGGAGAGTATAAATAAGAGGCAAGGGTCTCTTGTAGAAACATCTCTTGAGCATATAGTGAAGATCTATTCTGAGAGAGAGATTGACTGGAGGATCTCATGGACACATCAAAGTTTTTATAAGTCTGAGATCTTAACGGCGAAAATTTCAGAAGTTCAGAAAGCCTAGTTTCTGAAGGAGTATGCGAACAACTGTGTGATAGAGCGCGTACATACGTAGGCTGCAGTGCGCCAGAGCACATACATAAGCAGGATGAAGGAAGGAAGAGAGCATACAGTTGGATGAAGTCATGGAGAATTGAGTGTGAGCTAGTGCCAAGATCTTGAATACTGAAGCAGGTTCCAGATCTACATTCTATCGGCTCAAATCTTCCATAGAAACTTTGGTATGGTTACATAATTGTCTTGATGGATAGTCTTGCTTATTGTATGGTGAATTCTTATGGAATTTTTGGTATGGATATTGTGATATGGTTATGTTGATTGACTGATAGAGTGAACAACACTCTTATGGTTCAGTACTGATATGATTTCCATAGTATATTGACTGCTTATGCATGATTAAGTAGCATTCATATTGTATGGTTGAGGAGAATGAATAAGTTGTTGGAGAGAATAGATGTGTTGTGATTGGTTATGGTTTAGATTGGATAGTGAAAGATAGAAGTGGATGTGACTGAAGGTTGTAGAGGATCTGAGTTTTTCATGGAGAGAAAACCCTAATTGTTCAGAAGGAATATGTAGTTTCTAGTACATACAGTCGGTGTACATACACGATTTGTCCTACTGGTAGGGAACGTACATACACATGTTGCACTATTGACAAGTTGTGTACCTGTTGATAGATTGGCATCTATTGAGGATTGATTCCTCTTCTTAGTTGGTGCCGAGTTGTGTAAGTTGAGTCTTGCATTGTAGAGTTGGTGCTCCTGTGGAGTTGTAACTCTATTCAATTGTTGATGATAACCCAAGGATTCTAGTCTGCAATAAAAATAGAATTGTACATATATATTGTGTTCTTTGTGTTCCTTGTGGTGATGAATTATTGATGATATATATTGCTAGTATATTTTGCTGATATATGTTCACATTTAACTGGTTATAAGTGATAATAATAAGTGATGAGTAATTGGCGATTGCTAACTAAAGAGTTTTGTGAAGGGAATTGTGACAAACATCCCTACACTGATTCACCCCCCCTCTCAGTGTGGTCGGTGTGTCCAACAAATTCTCTCATGAGGAAAGTCTAATAGAAAATAGTGAATAGTGGATTGAGAATAATGATTGATAGATTTTCTTCTAGGTTGTTATCAAATGATTGTTAGTAATTCTTTATCTTTGAGGAATTCAATCTTAGCTAAAGGAGTCAATTGATGGTGATGGATTTCATGGATGTATTGCGAGTATTGGAGTAGTGATCTTGTTGGAAGGAGATTCACAACATCAAGGAATATTTGGTTGTAATCTCTTTTCATTTTCATTAATACATTAATATAGTTTCTTTCCCATGAAGTTTGTCTGTATCTTGATTATCTTTGTTGCATATCTCCTTCATAAGTTGGATAGGTTTCATCAAATTATACTTGTTTCTTTCACCTTTGTTGTTTTGTGTCTCTTGCAGGTTATCATATAAAAGTCTCACGAAAAAGAAACTGGAAGATGAAACTAGAGAGGACAACCATTGGTTAGAAGCTATAAATCCTTAGATAATTGGTAATTTGATTATGTCAACCTATAGAAATTTCTATGTTATGTTTGTTTTTTTTTAGTCTTTCTTTCTGAGTCTAGGAATATCAGTCTATGTCCGCAGAAAGTGATTTTTCCAATAACAAAATTGGTGACTCCACTGGGGACATTTCCTTTAAATTTGTTCTCTTAGTCTTTCTACCTTGCATTACTTTAGATCTTTGAGTCTTTATCTGACACTGTGTAATTAGTCAAACTTGAAATTCAGTGGAATTCTTTTTTAATTTTTTATTTTTCCAAGATTTTATTGATTATTGCACCTTGCCTTTGATAACCAGTGTGATACTATCTCACTTTGCATAGCTTGCACCCTATGACACTCTTGATTATCGCTTTGTGTTCCACAGTAGCCTACAAAACCTTTTCGAAAATCATGTTTTCATTGAATTTTCCTTCCTAGGTATCAAATCCGACCTTTGTTGTGAATGTTAGGTTTTATTTATAGTTTTCTTAGTAGTCTTGTAGTCTTTTTTGATGATTTTTTTAATTTATTCATAATTGCTTGGCTTTGTTTTTGGTAATTGTTTTCCTATATCTGAAAGAGGTATAATTTCTTAGCTTGGTCTTTGAGTTCCTCTCAGTTGGATGTGAATTGGTTTTGTCAAAGTGTTTTGTTGAATGATTTTATGTTATCTTTTGTGTTGAGGCTTTGTTTTTTAAAGAATTAATATCTTATATCTTTTTCTTTGCATTTGGAATATATTTTTAGTTTTGGAAGCATCATTGCGGTAGTTTTGTTGTACATTTTTTCTTTGTTTTGAGTTATGGATTCATTCTTTCCCTTGAACAATCTTTTGTTTCTTTCATTGCAAACTTTCATATTCATTGAAAAATAAAGAACTTATGAAGGATTACATTCATTTTCATTTTTAAATCAAGAGGAAAAAACTTATGCATTTAGAGTTTGAGGCTGAATTAAAATCATCAAGTCATTGATTGTTTTGTGAAAATATTGGGATCTTTCTTGAAAAGAATTGCATTTAGAGTTTTGCATTTGAAAAGAAAAGTACCTTCTCTCTCTCATGTAATTAGGATTCATCGAATGAAAATTGCATTTCATATATTATTGCATGATATTTTGAGTCAAGTTGAAACATCATTTGTTTCAATTCCACATCCTTTTGACTAAAACAATAACACTTAAAATTATTCCCTAATAAAGTTTGTTCGCTATTTTGTATCTCATAGAGCACCAACATTATATTAGGTATAGGGATTTGGACTAGGTGGTGAGGAAATCTATCCAAAGTTGTCAAAAAAACATTGGATCTTGTGTTAGGGAGATAAATCCAATTGCCACATCTTTTTTTTGGGCATCCCTTCTCACACAAGGGTAAATCATGAGGTCACATTGGGATCAGTGGAGTAACTAACCTCAATTTGTTGGTATTGGTGGATGGGTATGCACATATTAAAAACGATGTTGTTAGACACTTGGAGATCACTTGTGAGGTATTGCCTCAGTATGAGGCACCTCTCAAGGGTATTTGTGGTTTCGAACATTCCCTTGCATGTATAATTGACTCTTTCCTGTCTCCCCAGGCTTGGGTGTTGTAACTGGTAAAGTTAGAGTGATGTTACGAGGAAAATCTCTCTATGTCTAAGGTAAACCAAAACAGATGGAAATGACTGCATAAATCAACTCTATCCCAATAACATGTTATATAAACCAATATGCAAGTGAGATAAGTAAGAAGCATACCTCATCCAGATGTTTGATGAAGTCCACCGTTGAGCACTTCGACCAAAAGCTATATACCTGTGACAAGTTCTCAACAAACAAGCAAAGCAAGCATATGGTAGTAATATAAAAGGTTAGCACATTAGATAGTATAATCCATTAATAAACATAAAAAATACACCCATGAATAATAACTCATATATTTGCAAGATATTAATTGGATGGGAAAAGAGTATTTCTTTTAATAAATGATCAGCAAAAGTGAAAATGTTACAGACTTCCATGTCGGCACGGTTCAGAACCAAGAAACTAAGTTCCTTCCAGCTGGTCCTCCACCACTTCAATCCTCCACCAAAGGCAAACTCGTAAGAGAGAAAAATTGAGGTTCTCAATCAATAAGGGAAGAGCTTGGGAGCTGAACATTATGTTCAGAATTAAAGGACAAAGGGATGTAGACTCAATATGAAGTAAATAATTTCTCCAGAGTAACTTTTCTCTCGAATTTGAATTTTTTCTCCTTCTTTCCATAGCTCGGAATTGTCCTCTTTATAGCCTTAAAATTGGAAATGAAGGGATGAGTCTGAACGTTTCTAGTATATGGAAGGCCAATGATCAGAGATATCATGTCGTGACATGCAAACTTGACATTTAATTTCATTTTCTGGCACAAATCTTGATGTACGTGGGTTGTAGTGGAGAAGCCTGCATATACACATGTTATATAGGTTGAAAGATGCATATATGTGGAAAAATATTAATTTTGTCTCTGGATTTTATCAACAGGGAAAATAAGTATGCATAGGGAAATGGAATAAGGACCTATGTGTAATATTTCATAGGGTGAGACAAATATTTCTATAACCGATTCCCCCTAATGTGTGAGGTCAAAGGAGTATCTGTGATGGACGAAATACATTATAAATAACCCAGAAGTGGAGTGGTAGGGGATCAGTTGGACGAAATCATTTCTAATTACATTATGTATTGACTTTGCATACCTAGTTGCCAATAAAATTACAGTGCAGATCCATGTGAAAAATATACCAGATAAGTGTATGTGGCCATGAATAGGCAAATACAAATGTGGTTATATGCCAATAGTTGTCATAGTCATGAACAAGGCCCAATAGAATCGGTCTCAAAAACCAATATGAAGATATTTGTATACCATGGAGTACAATATAATCTCCCATGATCACTAAATTCATATATGTACTAGTCCAATGAAAGGGAAGCAACAACCCAAGAAATGTTTTGCCACATAGTGATGTCTTTGAGTCTTCTACACAATTTGCCAAGGGTGCAAGTCTACACCATGTGAATAAAGGCGTTGAGGTCAAACACAATGATACATCATTTTATTGCCGATCATTGATGTATACTGTTAACAAATGCGAGACAACCTACTGATAATGATAGTAGGTATCAAGGAACCGAGTACATTCTTACAAGTGTGAATAAAGCAGTTGGTGTCAAACACCCGAAGAATCCATCGATCAATAGACATTGATGTATTCCTAGTTGTCGATGGCGAGAGAGCCTACCACTAATGAATGCAAGCCTCAAGGTATCGATAAGAATATAGATCTCGTTTCAAGAATAAATGAGTTGAAGTCGATGGAAGGAGACCCGCTGAAAGGAGATCATTAAGGCATATCTCATCGGTTAGCATGAGGTATAAAGCAGGAGCTTCATTATTTGGTGGAAATTAGACAAAGAACATGTTCACTAACCAACGACCCTGTGCATATTTTGTGTGTGTCAATTCCAAGAGATACATGAAAAAGACCCTCTTAATAGAAACCAATGATGAAAATTGATGACAAAGCCAAGGAAACCACCAATAAAGCTAATGGTATCCAAGGCATTGCATGAATCCTAATGTGTGAATAAATGACTTTTTGTCAAACACAAGGGAAACCACTCAGTCAACAACCAATGATGAAATGTCAATTGTTGGGTTCAAGGTTACCTACCAATGATGAAAGTAGGGCTAGGGTGCATGATAGGACTACATTATCATATGATTCTGAGACAAACTGAGGGTATGGATGACATGCAAATTCAAGAGTTCTAAGGACTGGCCAACACAGGTTGATAGACTTCCTTTGAACAAGGGCATGAGACATTTGGAGGACTCCAACAAAACAAACCCAATGATGAAACCATAATATGCAGGGCACACTAATGAAATTCTCCATAGGGACTGGAAGAGTAACCATTTGGTAGAGAAGACTCTATAACGAACTCATCTTCCTAAGGCCATGCTAATCCCAAAATTATGATGATGAATAGACTCAATAAATTTGTGCTTTATTCAAAGGCGACACCACTACTGCCAACATAAGATAATACTCCCTTCTCCCCCATCTTTTTTTTTTTCATAGACAAATGAATGCTATGATACAAAGGAGGAAACGAGTGTCGCAAGTAAGAAAAACTAGTTCTAGCAGTGGAACGTACCTATGCTCAATGCAAGGAAGTGCATGCAAGAGATGGACAGTCAGGGGAATGTTTCCTCCTAGGTATAGGGTGTCAAATTGTGAAGGATATAAACAAGGCTCTACTTGGTTGAGGATACAAATGTTGAGGAAAATGATTTATAACATAAAGTGAGAAATGGCTATAGGCTCGATACTGCAAGTAAGGGCATGAGATGCAGTCACAACTTAACACCAAAAATTTTCCTTTTTTATGTCTTTTAGTCTACTTGGTGTGAAAAAGTTGTAAACTTGTGCAAACTAGATGTCTTTTCAAAATTAGTTTTACGAGTGTGAAAGAGACAAGTTAACTCGACAATCTTTTCATTTTTTGATAGCGAGTCAGAAAAGATCTTAACTAAGACTCATGACCTTTCAAATCCAATTTAACGAGTGTGAAGGGGAAAAATCACTCAACAATATTTTTTGTTTTTAGACAAGTTAGAAAAGAGCTTAAATTAAACTCGTTTGGGAGAGTCTAGGTGGCAAGTCATAGGGGAGGCCAAGGCTCCCTTGCAGATCTTATGTGGAATGTCAATATCTTAGAAATAAATGACATAAGCTTGGGAAAACCCAAATCTCTCCAAGTTGAGGAGGATAAAGAACTAATAGAGTATATAGTCTTTGTGATAGATCATATAATATCTCTTACAAGAAAATACATAGGCGAGGGAATTGGATACCCCACAAGACCATTCCAATCGAAGGTGATCTCCTCAAGACCCAAAGGGAGAGGACTTGGTGAAAGAAAAACTCTCTCTTGTTTAGAAGGTGCAGGATCATGAATGATGATGACATGATTGAAGGATGCATCACTCTCCATAAGGAGAGTAATATTGTCCATATTGCACTGGTGTGACCACTTATTCAATTATAGGTTGAAGAGGATGCATGGTAATAGGGATAGGGGATGCGCCACCCTCGACAATAGGGGTGAGGTCAGGAGAGGATTGCATTGGTGTTACCACCATGTCAATCACAGGAGGAAAAAGGTGGGGATAAACCACACATGCCTCAAAATCCGAAGGGCCCTTAAGTGAGCCCCATTCTTCTGGTATCTCAGCGATAGCTAGACATAGACGATTAAGGTTATTTCCTTCGCAAGTCCTGCAAAGGAACTTAGGTTTACATATGAGACATCTAGGATTCTTGATGTTCCCAACATCATTCAAAATGACTGGTGACATACTTTCAACACGATAGGCAGAGGTGGGAGATTCATCTCTGACATGATGTAAAGAGGTTGGAGACGCGACATTGATATGACTTGTGGAAATTAGAGTGGTTCCCCCAGCCTGACTAGCAGCATTGGGTACGGGTTGTAAACATGACTTGTAGGAGTTGTTGACCCATATCCAACATGACTGGAAGAGGTTGGTGATGGAGCTCCAGTATGACTGAAAGTGACTGGGCTAGTGGTGGGTTGTTGCATTTGATACCAAGGTCTAGGGAAAGATTGAATCTGAAACATTGCAGGACAAGAAAGATATTGGTTTACCCCTTGTCCCTGCTTGGAAAGGTAGTATCCTCCATTTAATTGATTTAGAGAAGTATAAATGGTCATCATCACTGAAGTTTGAAAAGGGACAAAAGTATGATAAGGACTATTGGAGTGAGGATATATGTTTCCCCCTTGTCAAGGGGTTCTGTAAAGAGGTTATCCTGAATCGTAAAACTGATTCTCCCTGTAAGAAACACCCAGGGATACATGAGGACTCACCATGGAAAACATTTTCGAAGGAGCTGACATGGAGGATGAAGGATACATGGATGGGGTGTGATAAGTAGAATAAGCACCCATCTGAGTATTGGCTCCTGAAATAGCATAACTAGGACTAGATCCATAAGCGGGGAGGTTCCAACCTCCCATTGTAAAAATAGGTTGAGGGACATGACTCATATCAAATGAAGATGTAGGCATTGGGGCCATGGTGCCCCTGGATCCAATGCTAGGATTCATATAACTGGACCAAGGAGAGGATTGCAAGGGTGAAGGTATATCAATGGGAGAATGACTAGAGACCCAAGGCATGGACTGAGTACAAAAGCTCTGCATACCATTATAACAAACAAGAGGATTCATCGCCATGAACTGAGTAGGCATCATGGGGTAAGCATCAATAAACAAGGGAGCCAAAGGGACTCCACTACACATAATGAGGACTTAGTATAGACTCTTAATGCCAACTAGTAATCAAAGAGCACACCAAAATTCAAATGGCCAATATGCATGCAAACATGGTAAAGTGGTTGAGTGGCCTCCCTCCCTCTTCCGATCTCACCCAAGGCATGGACTGAGTACAAAAGCTCTGCATACCATTATAAGAAACAAGAGGATTCATCGCCATGAACTGAGTAGGCATCATGGGGTAAGCATCAATAAACAAGGGAGCCAAAGGGACTCCACTACCCATAATGAGGACTTAGTATAGACTCTTAATGCCAACTAGTAATCAAAGAGCACACCAAAATTCAAATGGCCAATATGCATGCAAACGGGGTAAAGTGGTTGAGTGGACTTCCTTCCTAAAGAAGGTATGTCTCGCCCAATAGCATCTTGAGAATCCCTGCTAAAGATTGGAGGTAACATAATCAATTATAAGGGCCCTTTTGGGAGTAACAACCAGTCAGACAGATCCCCCCAGAGCGGTAATCCTCCATAAAGGCTGTGTGTTGTCCGACCCTTATCTGACCCAGGGTACCTGCAGAATAACCCTTAAAAGTAACCTATGACACACCTAAGTCAAGCAACTAATAAACCACTGTATAATCAATGCATAGGAGAGCATTTTTAAGTCAGGTCCATCGTATGGATAGGGTGGCAAAGCCTCAAACCTTGAAATCACTGCCTCTCACGGAGGTAAAGGAACTAACAAGATCCCTAGATATGAATAGATCCCCAAAAATATCTCTGACTCTAGGAAGGTATCGTGGGGGTATCCCTTCAACCAACTTTGTGCGACCTCAGGATTAACTCTGGTGTGAGCNGGATTAACTCTGGTGTGAGCGGATCCTCCTGATATTACCAATTATACAATGTATTTCTCCACTTCCTGACTCAGACACATATGTTGATTTAATTTCCTTGGAGAATTTTACTCACAAAATCCTATTCCAAGGCACTAAATCCTAGGCTAGTTTGTGCACCCTAGAAAATAAAATCATTACTAATAAATTTTAAATTATAACATTGATTTTAATGGTCATGATTACTCAAAAAGGTATGGTAGTGAAAATCATTGTGTTATGACTCTGCAAGAAAAGTAAATATGAAAATAATGCAAATTCCTAACTCTAACTTTTAATGTATGATATGCTTCTAAAAATGATGCAATTTTCAAATTCAACATTACAATTCAAAAGTAAAAATGCAATCTTTCACTGTATGCACTAAGCTAATAATAAAAACTCAAAAGACAAAAATGCCAAGCAATGAAAAATGCCTATTTTTTTTGTATTTTCAATATATCGAAACTAAAAATTCATGGACTGAAAATTAACTTGATATATATCCCTACTCCATATAAAAAAGAGATAACTCAAGCATGATACCAAGCAACAAAAAACCCAACCCAATGTACAAGGACAATAAAATGAAAAGATGAAGAGAAAGACTTTTCCCATAAATTCAACCAAAAAATGGTTTCATGTCATCCCACATGCACTCAATAGGAACTACAAAGACCTAATAAGGCTCAAAAAGCATCAAATCCCACCCAAAAAACACTAGACCAAGCAAACAAGTAACGAGAAAAGGTGTACGCGAATATTTGGGCAAACAAAGAGTATATATGTAGCTTGCAGTGAGACAACCTGCGTGTATACTTGATTGTCAAGGAATAAGGCACGTATATGCTTTGAAACAAGGCTAGGCAAGGGAGAAAGGTTGAAAACTCAGACCAAGAGTGAACAAGAGATGTCAAGCAATGATACGACAAGAACCAGAATAGAAATGAGAGCAATCTAAGGAGAAAAGTACTTCAAACCATAAGAAAGAAGATTCATCCCTAGTATGGTTGTCAGTTCAGTTATGAGGAAAATATCTCTATGGCTATGGTGAACCAAAAAAAATGGAAATGACTACAGAAATCAACTCTATCCCAACAACATGTTATATAAACCAATGTGAAAGCAAGATACAAAAGAGGCCTACCTCATCCAGATGTTCGATGATGTCCATCATTGAGCACTTTGACCCAAAGCTATATACCTGCAACAAGTTCTCAACAAATAAGAAAAAACAAGAATATGGTGGAAATATAAAAGGTTATCACATTAAATAGCATAATTCATCAATATACATAACAAATATGCCCATGGATAATAATTCATATATTTGCAAGATATCAATTGTACAGGAAATGAGTATTTCTATTAATGAATGATCAACAAAAGTGAAAATATTACATACTTACATATCGTCATGGTTCAAAACCAAGAAACCAAGTTCCTTCCAACTGGGCCTCCACCACTTCAATCATCCACCAAAGGAAAGTTCATATAAGGGAGACAAATACGTTGTCCATCAATAATGGAAGAGCTTGGTGTCTGAAAACTATGTTCAAACTTAAAGGAGAAATGAATGCAAACTCAATATGAAGTAAATAATTTCTCTAGAGTAACTTTTCTCTCAAAGTTGAATTCTTTCTCTTTTTCCACAGCTCAAAATTGGCTTCTTTATAGCCTTCAAAATGCAACTGAAGGGCTGAGTTAGAGCGTTTCTAGTATATGGAAGGCCGAGGATCAAAGATATCCTATTGTGACATGGAAACCTAACATTTAATTTTGATTTTTTGGCACAAATACCAATGCACATGGGTTGTAGTGGAGCAGCCTGCGTATACGCATGTTGTATAAGGTGCAAGTTGTGTACAAGTGGGAAAAAAAAATTGTATCTAGACTTTAGTAACAGGGAAGAGAAGTCTTCATAGGGAAATGGAATAATGCCCTCTCTATAATATTGAATAGGGTGAGTAAAATCTTTCTCTAACATAGTTGGGTTCGTGAATGGTGCTAGTCGACACACTCAAAGGCTTGCTTCCACAGTTTGGGTGATATTCACACCTCAGGGCCAATTGCTATCTTCTGAAGGTATCTTTCTAGGTGACTCCACAAACAATGTCGTTGAGTACAGTGTAGTGATAGAGTTGCCTCATGATGCTTTGTCACATGGTATCTCTCACCTCCGGGTCTATTTAGATGCACAACTGGTTGTGTCCCAGTTAAGTGGGGTTTACCATGTCTGTGATCCTACTCTACACCGACGATTACTTAGGGTACGTCTCTTAGAAAGTTTCTTTGATTACATTACATATATCCTTGTTCCTAGGAGATTAAATCAAATGAAAGACACTCTATCTAATCAAGTATTAGATTGGCATATTGCACACACATAAAAAGAAGCACACAAATACACATGTACACACATTTTTAAAAAAGGTGATTCATAAGACATAGAATATGTAAATACACATACATATACATCAAAATTCTTAGAGTACATAGTTGAGCATGAGTGCCTCAAAAATATAAATCTAGTATACATCACTTGGCTTATGACGTCAAAAATATACAAAGAGTTCCCTCGGCACATAAGTGGTCTAGCCTAAGCTAAGAATGGGGCCTATTGTCCCTACCATAGTGAACAATGATGTTTTCCAAATGTCGGAAGAGATAGAACCAAGTCCATGTTACCCCAACTACATGAGGCTGCATCGATGGTGGGAGATCCTCGATATCATCTATGGGGATTTCATGAGTGAGCACGGTGAGGTTCCGCTCCACCTGTCTCAAAACTCTCTCAGCCTCTCCGATTGGAGGTCCCTCTGTTGTTGTTGCTATTGGTCTGGCGACTACGGTTGGTACTGCCTTTGGTCGAGGATGCCGCCTGGTCCTTGAGAAGGCTGCTGGATGCACTGGTCCCACATTTGAACATAAATAGACACATAGATGTCAGATACTCTGACTCACATAAAAATGGTATGTATAAAAATAAATTAAAAATAAAATAACTTTGAAAACAAACATACCTATCTCTTCTCACTCCTCTCCAAAAGGTATGGGAACGTTTGGATCCCTGGAAAAGTTGATTTTGGCATAGGGGTAGTCCTCTATATCTAGAATCTATCATTCCCACTAGTCAAAAAAGGTATCATCAAAGGCCTCTATGGTCCTCCTTCCCCCCGATCGTGATAATAATGTTGCCCACCTGCACACTGTTGGGAAGGAGGCCACATGCCCTCATACTGTCTCTTGTGGACTCATGTTGGGTACCCTCTCGAAGAAGAATGAGCATAATATGGTACCAAACTTGAAGTTTTTGTTACTCCTCCCATGACACTCTGTAATATTTCTCTTCATGCAGTCAAGCATGGTTGTGCTCCAGTCGAACACTCGTGCATTTAATCACTACACCGCACAATACATGTGCACACGGGAGGCTTGATGTAAGGCCATGGATCCAGTGATACGCCCAATAAATAAAACTATCACTTTCAGTGATATGTTGGTGATCTTGTAGATTGGCACCTGAGAACCTACTTTCTCAGTGCCAGCCTCACAATGTAGTCTGATCAGGTCGATGATGTTATCAGGCCTGGGGGAAAAGAACACAAGTTGACTGGTTCCCCTCTCCTCAAGAGGCCATTCATAAAGTAAATGTATTAAGTTGTTGGAGTCAACGACTACCCCTAGAGCATAAATGCATCAGCGTTAGGGTGCCAATAGTCTACCAAGGCATTCAAAAGCCTGGGTTGTGCCCTCATGAGTGGACACCGAAAGAACTTCCACAACCTGCATTGTTTCAATGCAATGACAAAACAAGGGTCTTCTTCGACCAAAATATCAATGTCTTCATTCTCTCTTCTCTTTAGTGGACATACATCATGTTAAATGACAAGTTCAAATGGAGAGTTAACTCTTGTTTTTCATTTTTTCCATGTTATTGTGGGTGTATGCAGGCTGTCTTGGACACAGTCGTATATGCATGTGGGCAGATTGTTTTCTTCCCGTGGGCATACATGATCTGTCCTTGGACAACCCGCGTATACGTAGGGCCACCCTTTTTTAGGAGGGCATGCCCCACAAAAAAATTGAAATAAATGCATAAAGGAAGTATTGAAATGCAAGAGGGTTGATTTGTACTTACTTGGTCTGAGAGGAAGTTTGTTTCATCCTCTGAAGCTTCCGTAATAAAATTTTGTAGAAAAGGGGTCTTTTTATCTTTTTGGTTAATTCTCAATTTGCAACGGTGAAAATGAGTTGGCAGCTTCTATTTATAGACTTTTTTGTCCCTTTTGCCACTTTTTAAAACCCTTTTGTCATTTTTTTCTGTCTTGAAAATCATCTAGAATGTTCTTGAGTTTATCATTGGATTTTATGATGAACTTCACCTTTGGTTTGGAAAACGTTTTGGGAGTTGGGTCACTTTTAAAGGTCGTTTGGTAAAAGTCATTTTTTCCAACTTTTTGCATTTAATTTAGGATTCCACCTCGACTTTCTACATCTTGTTGTATTTTCCACTTTTCCATAGGGTCAATCCCACTGAACTGTGGTATATAACCATCATTGTTGTTTTAGAAGTGTCGTGGTGAGGTGGTAGAGCCTACATTTACATGGATGCCCTAGGTAGATATTGGTTGCATTTTTGGCATCCATGTGGTCGTTAATGACTTTAGGCTTGGGAGTCCTTGTTAGTCCTATCATTATTATGAGATTGAGCCTCATATGTCTAATGTGTCATTACTCTTGGCCTCACCCTCGAGACTCCCAGAAAATGAGTCTTCTTTTAATCCCTTTTCAGACTCTCTAAACATGAAAATATTTCCGAGCGATCTTGTTGTCCTTCATACTCGCCAAACTAAAATTTGAAGGCATGTCTGTGTGGCGGTAGTTTACCATTTTATCAGTCTGAATGGTCAATTTTATGAACAAAGGTATACTCTGGGAACTCTGGTTCTCTAGAAGAGTATTCTCAGGTATACGTTTAACCCTTTTTCGGGCCTGAGGGACTAAATTTACGAAAAGGGAACCCCCACAGAGTCCATAGTTAAGCTCTTTTTAGACTCCCTAAAATTGAAAATATTGTCGAGTGACCTTGTTCCTTCACACTCGTTAATTGGTCCAGAAGAACATACTATACATAGTCCATATTTAATCTCTTTTCATACTCCTTAAAATTGAAAATATTTTTGAGTGACCTTGTTCCTTCACACTCACTAAAATGGTCCAGAAGAACACACCATATGGATTTCATAGTTAATCTATTTTCAAACTCCTTAAAATTAAGAAGATGGTTGAGTGATCTTGTCTTTCTCACACTCATTAAAATGGTTTTGACTAGACATATTTTCAGTGCTAGTTTACTCGTTTTCCGAACCAACAGACTACCATCAAAAAAGGTACCCAAGTGAAGTCTTATTTTACGCTTTTTCAGACTCTGTAAATGTGAAAAACCATCAATCTTACATTCTTTGGGCTCATAAAAGATACATTGAAGGGGGTTTCATCATGTCCTTCTTATCGCATTTTCATCTTTGCGTCTTTGGCCTAATTCTAGCTCCATGTTTCTCTCAACTGAACCTTTGAAGAATGCCTTATACGCAAGCCTTGTAGCACTTTGCCTCTGTGACTTGACACCTTAACCCATGGAGGATTTTTCCCCAAGTGTCCTTTCCTTGCACATGTCTCCTTTGTATGAGAATTAATATGTTCCTTGCACTTGGAACTAGTATGCTTGCTACACTCATTCCTCCTTTGTAACGTAGCATTCTTTTACTCTTTTTCAATCTCTTTAAAAATATTGAAAAAGACAAAAAAATAAAAAATACCCCAAAAAGAGGACGGGAAATATATTTTCTTTTTATGGCATCACAATGAGTCTCCCTTGGACAAAGCACATCCTTCCATTTTTTCATCAAGATTTGGGATTTAATATGACCTTAGGAATTTGTTCTCGATACATAGAGTTGTGTCCTCCTCCATTTGGTTATCCTTCCAAACAGATGGAGAGTTTGTGTTGCCTCCTACATCTTGAACTTATGTCAATGTCATGCTACCTGAGTCTAATCATCTTTTGTTCTCTTGTTCAAGGGAATTTTTACCCAACCTGAGTCATCCTTTCTACAGTTTGTCTCTTGACCTCATGACTAGCCATCTTGAAAGTCTAATCAAGTCCTTGCTTGAAATCAATGAAGTCCTCTGCTTGATCACCGATATTCTCTTGTTTGTTCCTCGACAAGCCCTCAAAGACCTCTGGGTAGTGAATTCATACACTCACATTTACACTCCTACCTAATTTTTAAGATCTTGAATTTGTTTCTCGATCTTTGAAGGCCTCATCTCCATCCATCAATCGTCATTAGATTCTTGAATGTGGATATTATACATGTATATCTTTGATTTTGAGATGTAGATCCACTGTGTATTCCTCACGGCTATGCTTTATATAGTTATATGACATGGATCTATAGTGTATTTGATTGGAAACCATGATTTATTTCATCCCGAGCATGGGTATGCCTCCCTCAGTGAGACAATTATTATTTTTGCAGATGGCACCTCCCAAACTCCGGTCCTGGGCTAACTCACTACACACATTGGTGAATATTTTGTAATGTATTTCATTCGTTAGATGTTATTCTATCCTCACATATTAGGGGGCATCTATTATAACCCTAAATTGCGCCATACATACATATCTAGCATTTGGTCCTCTTACTTGCCATTTTTCCCAAGCCATCACTAAGAAACTCTTCTTAAAAATGCTATTTTCAAATATGTACACACCCTGCACCACTACTACTCATGTAAACACTCTTTCTGCACCAATATAGCCCACATACATATGCTATCTTCACCATTACATCCCGCATATACCCACAAAAGTTGCAAAAAATAAAAAGTTGTGTTGCCATCCTTATACACACTTGCAGACATGAGGTAAGTCCAGCTCACTTAGTGTGTCCTTGGAGGTACAATGCCTATGTTCACATCCCATGTTATCACTTTGACCGGAACCTCTTCCATCTAGGCTTACTCTTAGGGAAGACAAAGGGGGTAGACGTTAGTTACTAAATGAATTAAGCTAAGTTCTAGGAGTTAGTTTTGATTTCTTAAGGTTAGAGGGGATCTATCCTATGATGCACAAGAAGCAATGCAAGATGCAAGGGTTAGTATGTAAGTCAAGCCTTTTCCTAGGGAAACTAAGACTAGTGCCTATATATTGGGCAAGGGGTCAACTAAGTTTAAGGGTTGTTCGTTACAAGTATATTACAAGTTACTTACAAGATTACAAAAGAATAAATTGAACCAAAGAGTATTAGATACAATTAATTACAAGTAAAAATGTTAAGATACAAATGATACAAGAGCAAGCTAACCATGTTTTACTTATATGTGTGCAAGATACAAAAGATTAAAGCATCAACATAAACAATTCATCAGAATTATGAGATCATCATCAATATATCAATATCATCAACACATTCAAGAAGATTTAGAAGATTTAAGCACAAATGTTATTAATATTGATGAAAATTACCCACACTCTTGATTACTTAACCCACAATGTATTTATTAATTTAGGACAAAAGTTAAGTTATTAAGATTTCTTAAGATTGCCAAGTTTTATTAAGCTTTCACCAAAGACTCCTCTTCCTATTGCCAAATAATTGATGGACGCTCAATATAGTGTAGCAACGAGGCTAACCCTAGCAGAACCAGCCAGCCCTAAAGAACGAGTACTTCCCAGAGAGGACACATCGTGTGCGCCGTGAGACAGTCCCCTATCTACACCCTCCATTGTTTTCCCCAAACCCATTTTAGATGGTGAATATGGTGGTATAAGGTACCCTAAAATAGTCTATTAAGTATATATATGGATTAGGTAGACTTTTAGGTGATTTTTAGAGTGTTTAGAAGATTTTAAGACACTTTTAAAGTGTGATTTAGTGATATGGAACTTAGAGATTTAAGAATTTAAGATCTAAGCATGTGCATGAAGAAAAGACTTGAAGATAACTAAGCAAGTAAAGGATCTAGTTAGGCTACTTATTATGTTTCTCAATAGGCTTAAGACAATGATTATGTGTTCAATCTAAAACAAAAAGTAATTATATCATTAGCCCATATATCATTAATCACATCATCAACCACTTAACCTTACCTATTGGGGTATTCCTCTCCCAACTAGGTAGGAAACTAATTAGTTTTCTTAGTTAGGTTAAGTTCTTTTAGGATTTATAAATTAAGAAAAACAAGTAAAGATAGAGAGAGAGACTAAGAAGTAAACTAACAAACCAAGAAAGCAACCAAGAGACAACCTCTACCCCACGTCCTAGGTTGAGAAGGTGCTCATCACCTTCTAAACCTCACGTCCTAGCCTAAAAGGAAGCAAGAAAGACTAGAAAATGAAATACCTAAGCTAGATCTAACTACCCAATGGCTCACACATGGGAGGCGGCCGTACCACTTTCCCTCCCACAACTATGAGCCACAAGAAACAAGAAAAAGAGGGAAAAGGTACAAGAAAACCCTAAAAATGACAAAGTGGGTTGAGAGATAGCTACAAAACCCCTTGGAAGGCCTTTTAGTTTTGTGTGGATGTCTTTTGCGCAGCCAAGAGTCCTCTCAACCAGATCTGAAACCTGCAAAACCAGCAAGCTATGCTTGCTAGAAGAGATACACACAACCAAGGAAAATGAAAGAAAACCCTTGCTTTTTAGGGAAAGAAATTTCTGCAAGAAAAAGAGAGTATATATGTGTAGAAATGACCTATATAAGTATGTTATTCTAGCTGAAAATGAATGTGAATGAACATAAATATAGATGAAGAGTAAAAGGTTAGAAAAGTGGAGTGTATGAGTACCTCAAGGGACCCTTCTCCTTGAAGGAGATCCCAATGAAACCCTTGAAGTAAAAACCTGCAAGACTCAAAAAGTGATGTGCATACAAGAGATAATATGTTGAACATGTAAATAAGATGACACTTCAATCCTATCTAACACATCAAGATATATAAATCCACAAGAACATGCATTGATAGATCTACTTAGATAACACTTTACCTAAGATCAAATGTTGCATTCACCTAGAGAAATCGATACAATATTACCTCACAAGCATAAGAAGATCAAGAACATGTATTTCTCCTCTAGTTATCCTCCAAAGCTTCTTCTTTATTATTACTCAAGAAAATAGATCTTGGAGAGAGAATACTCCAAAACCCTAAGAGCATAGAATGGAAAAAATGGAATTATGGAGAGAGAGAGAGAATGGAAAATCAAGTAGCATAAAAACAGATCAAGATATGGTGAGTTGGGAGTGAGAAATGGGATCTATTTATACTTGGAGAGGTAAACCCACCTCTTTTGGATCTAAGCCAAGTGTCCACCACCAAGCAAATGAGTAGATTTCAAGGCTAGGGCACACCATCTAGGGTTTGAAAAATAGATCTAGGGTGTAGAAAAGAGGAAAAAAGGTTGGGATAAACCCAAGGGTATGTAGGAGGCATGGGATCCATGCCAAGGTAGGCGATGAGTCACAAATAATTTTTTAAAAATTATTTTGTGGAGTTTCTAGAAGAGGGGGCGACGCACCTCTTGGGATGAGGTAAAGGAATAAAGGGTGAAAGATGAGTGTGATGAGGTTGGTATCACACAAAGCACATGAGGGAGACCATGGGATCTATTATAGGGAATGGTAAGAGCCTCCAACAAATAAAGATAATTTTTCATTAAAGATCCACAAAGGAGGGGTATAACTTCCTTGGAAGGCACTACACAAGGGGGAAAAACAAGAAAAGGAAAGGAATTAGTGAGGTGGATGGATTTGGGTCACCTAAAGGGGTGATGTGGATGTTAAATGGAGGTAAATCACAAGAGAGGGGGCCCCATCCAAGTCACAAAGTCTTCCACCAAGGAAAAACGTCAACCCCCCTAGGGGGGCGTAACTTTTTGATGAGGAGAAGTGGTAATGGTTAGGAAGAGGTTGAAAAAGGTTGGGAGGGTCATGTTATTCTTATGGGGTATCTCTCTAACCATAATTTTACCTTTTCACATCCTCTAATTCATTATTACAACTTTTACATTTTCCCATGTTTGGTCTTTAACAATTAAAATTGTTGTTTTAGAATGACTAACACTTTGGGTGGACAAACCCATGGATAAAGTTGTCTGATTGAGATGAAACTTGGTCCATGGATGTAGGGGGTGCTATTCCATTTCTTTTGAGCACAAATACCCCTATCAAAAGTCCAAATACCTAGTTTTTACAATTTTTGCTAAAAAATAATCAATTAATTAAATAATTAAACTTCCAAACTTAGGAAAATTTAATTAAAAATTAATTAATTAAGAAAAACTAACTTAGACTCGACGAAATTCCGTGAAACTTTCTAAGATTTCTTGCATGTTCATTTACAATGATTCCCTATAATAGTTACCAAAACATAAGCCCACTAGAATGTCGTTCACCACTTTGGAGGAATTATTGCAAGTGTGAGGGAAAAGCTTAAGGGAAATCAATAAGGATGAAAATCCCAATTGATAACCCGAGTATAAAAAACCCTTAGTGAAAGGAAATCTCCCAGTGAACTGATCCCAAGGTAACTGACCTAGACATGACTCATGCACTCATGCAAACCTATTACATCATTAACCCATGCAAGGGTGTGGAAATTCCAATTACAAAAAGAAGTGTTGGGGCCAAACATGCCCTGTAGAACTAAAGTATTCGACAAAATTGCATCTGATGTTGAATCTCTTCATGGAACATGAGTTGACCACTTGTGTTGTTGAGGTAGTCAACAACTGGCTCCACATGGGGACACGTGTTTGATCTTCTCACTCGAGATGAAGAGCATACGAGAATCCAACACCTACAATAGAGTGCTCACCAATAACCAACATAAGAATACATATATACATGATTAAATCAATGAATTCTATATACAACATCTACATAATGAAATAACCTAAATACAACATCATAATTTTACAACAAATGAAATCTATAGTACAAGAAAAATTTCTAAGTACATGAAAAATTTCTAATTACATATTTGCACAAATAATGAAATAATACAAAACTAAAATACAAGGAGAAGGGTTAGAGATATGTTACAGAGGGTGTCCATTTAGACACCAAGTTTCCCCATCATCTATAAAAGATCTTGAGTTGTTTCCCATTCCTCGAAATGTTGATGGGCTCACCATCCAAATGGCTGAGATGAAAAGAATTCAGCCCTGCTATTTTTCTGATCAAATATGGCCCTAGCCATAAACTATCAAACTTGCAATGCTTTCCCGGTTTCTCTCTACCTTTATCCCATAGAAAAATTGTATCACCCACAATGAAGTCCCTATGTCTGGCTAACCTGTCAAAATCTTTCTTTACCCAGTTCTGATTTCTACAATTCTGATCATAAGCCTTCTGCATGATTTCATCTAACTCAATAATCTGATTGACCCTATTTTGAACTGCATCCTATTCTGCGGAAGTGTCCTCAACTGATCCATAAGTAGGAATTATAAGGTGCATTAGCAACCTAGCCTCCAATCCATACACTATATCAAAAGGACTCTTTCTAATAGATTCTTTCTTTGTTATCCTATCGGCCCATAATGCATGTTTGATTTTACTATCCCAAGACTTCTTGTTTTCACCAACTATTTTCTTAACAATGGTCATTAAATTTTTGTTACTTGACTCTGCCTAAACATTTCCTTGGGGATAATAATCCGATGCATGTGATAAGATAATACCATACTTGAAATAAAATGCTGACATCTCGGCTGAAAAAAAGGCCTTGGCATCATTTGTCACTATCTTTGATGGGACCTCAAATCGAGTTATGATTCTGTCTTCAAGGAAATCCATCACCACCTTTTCAGTTGTTGAGTTTTTAGAATGACTTCAACCCATTTTGTAAAGTAATCTGTTGCTTTAATAACCCATGAAAAACCATTACTTGAATTATTGCTAAACTTCCCTATGAAATCCAAACCCCACTGCTTAAAATGTGCCTCAACCACCATTTGTTGCAAAGGGTGTATTGCTAACTTTTTTTTTCTTGTGAAAAGATGACATGGCTAACATTTCCAAACAAACTAATGGACATCTCAAAATATAGTGGGCTAATAATATCCTTCTCTAAGAATTTTGTGGGTAGTAGTTTTAGTAGCAAAGTGTCCTCCACAAAACCCTCCATGGAATTCATACAATAGCTTCTTTGACTCAATGCCATCCACACATCTAAGGATAACCCCATCATGATTTTTCCATCCTAATCCATCTCTAGTAAGGACATACTTAGAAGATTTTAGCCTCAAATCCATTTTCTTGTGTCCTACTAGATGTCTTGGACAAGTTAGATTCTTAAGATAGAAGATGATGTCCGTATACCAATCTACTTGTTCAAGTTTTAACAAGTTAGGATGCCATTCTTCATTAATGATTTGGCTAACCATACTCAAGGCCTTCTCACTACTTTATGTTAACATTTTTTCTAGGCCTTGACCCTTATCAATTTTGTTGGTTTAATTTCCAAATCATACTCTTGGATTTTAGCAATCCATCTACCCCTTGAGCCTAATCCTTCCACTTGAGATAACACATCTTTAACCACAGAACTAGGAACATAACCAATCACCTTGGAATACCCAATAAAGACTCTGAAATGTTTGAGTGATTTGACCATGGCATAATCTTATTTCTCAAACAAGGGATACTTTAATTCTGAATTTTTCAAGGCCCTACTCATATATGCAATAGGTTGATCATGGCCTTGATCATTTTTCTGAAGCAACACACCAGCAATTGTGTCTTAAGAAGAAAAATAGAAGATCTGAAAATCCTTCTCATAATCTGGGCTGATGAGAACCAGAGCTTCACATATAGTAGTCTTAATCTATTCAAAAGTTCATCTACTTTCATCATTCCATTCAAATTTTACATCCTTCTTAAGTATCTTATATATAGGTTTCATGATTTCAGCATAGTTGGGAATGAACCTATGGACAAAATTGGTTTTTCCTAAGAAGGATTGAAGAATTTTATTTGATGTGGGTAAAGGCACTTTACCAATGGATTCAACTGTTTCTAGGTCTAATTTAACTCCATCTTTAGTTATGATGTGGCCCAATAACTTACCTTCAGTCACCCCAAAGATTGACTTATTAGGATTTAGAGAAATTCCAAAATCTCTACATATGTCCAAAACTTGCCTAAGGTGGCCAATGTGAGTTTTACCATCCTTAGAAAAAACTGTTAAATCATCTTGATATATTTCAATCAACTTACCAATCAACCCCTTGAAATCATAATTGATAGCCCTTTGAAAAGTGGCTCCAGCATTTGATAAACCAAATGGCATTCTAAGATATTCAAAAGTTCCCAATGGAGTAGTAAAAGTTGTCTTATTCCTATCTTCTTCTTTAAGTCTGATCTGATTATAACCCGAGAATCCATCAAGCATGGAAATCATTCCTGATCATGTAACCCTTTGAAGTAGAGTTTCCATCTTGGGAAGGGGATAGTTGTCTTTTGTTCAAGCAATGTTTAAGTTCCTGAAGTCAATGCATATCCAAATTTTTCCAGTCTTCTTCCTAGCAACAACCAAATTTGAACACCATGAAGAATGTCTAGTTTGTGCAATAATGCCCACTTCTAACATTTTATGGAATTCCTATTGAACCAAAGGAGCTAACATGGGGTTCCACTGACTCAAATTTTGTCTAAGGGTTTGGTATCATCCTTAAGAGGAATCACATGTTGAATCAAATCCTCCCTATAGACCTTGATCTCATCATAACTAAAGGCCAAGACATCCCTATATTCCTTTAATAACTTAACAATTTCATTCATTTCTTCTATAGGGGTAGCCTTGCCTACTTTTATCAACCTGGGCTCTTCATCAGTTCCAATATTGACTTCAAGGTAATAACATAGTTTTTTCTTTGACTCATCCTTTTGCTTATGACCGTCTTGTCTATCAAAATTCCTTTCTGAAGAGACCACTTGTTTAGGTGGTGCTTTTACCTCATCATCATTTTCTATGTAGTTACAACCTTCCTCTTTCATACTTATGTTTAATTCTGAAAATTCATGTATGTGAAGCAAAAACTTGACCATCTGTTTGTCATCATCAAAAACTTGTCAATGATCCATATTATTTGGGATGGAGGGTCTGGAAATTACTTCAATTGAAATGTTCTCATCTATCAAATTGTCTATAAGTTGTAGTGTGGAAGCTGCTACTACAAGTTCATCGGATTTCGAATTATGGTCTCTAGGAATTGCAATCAAATCTATGACATCAAAGTCATCTATTAAGTTCCAAATTGAACTCATATATCCCTTTAATCTTTCAGACTTGCAAGAAAACTTATTCTTTAATTGTTGTATAACCAAGTCTGAATCACCTTTGACATTTAGACATGTTATTCCCCTATCTTTGCAAATTTCCAAACCAAGGAGTAAATATTCATACTCAACCACATTATTAGTTGCATCAAACTCCAATCTATAAGAAAATTTCAACACTTCACCATTTGGATACTGAAGCACAAGTATGGCACCCTTTCCTACTCTAGAAAATGCACCATCAAAGTTCATGTACCACACCTTGTCCAATTCATTATCTTTAATTGTTTCTTGCAAAGGCACAATAGAATTAGACAAGATGGCATAGTTACCAAGACCTTCATCAGTCCAATTTAATTCATTTTTTGGCTTCTTGGGATCTTCAACATGATACTTCCTATACACCTCCCTATTCAAATTAAAAGTATTTCCATCTAGGGTAGGGAGAGTAGAATAAGATAAATCCATTTGTAAACTACCACCCAAGTTTGTAGTTTCTTTTCTATTCACTAACATTCCCCAAACATCTGACACATAAATCAGCACTATATCCATTTCAAACATGATGTTTGGAGATGCTGCTAAGTAAACTTGCAAACCTTTAATCAATCCATGCACTTCTATTGTTTGACTATCCAAGGCAAAAATTTTATGATAAGGTCTAGATATTATTAAGTTCAATTGTTCCATCACCTTCTTAGTAATAACATTTGAGGTTTTTCCTGAATCTAGCATGCAATTGTGTAACACTTTGTCGTTCACAAGTAAGGAAAGGTAGAAAGGTAAATTCTTTTCATTCTTCCTATCCAAATTCTTTAAAATCACTGGTGCATCGTGGTAAGGCATGACTGGTTGTTTCTCAAAAAGAATCTTGGGTGGTTCATCTATGGCTTTAAGTAGCTTTTCTTTCTGTGAAGGAATCTTCATGAGTTCTGACACTGGCACTAACATCTTTGCATTATTCAACCATCCACCTAAGTCTATATTTAAATCTGTATTAGTTGGCACTTTAGACTTAGGAGGAGATACCTTGGGAACATCGGTTTGACCTTTATCTTGACTCTTATTTCCATTCCTTTGGTATGTTAGACCTCTATACTTACCCATTTCTGCAACCTGTTGGTGTGTGGGCTTAGGCCCATACTATTCTGTAGATTTATCAACAATTCCACTCATAAAGTTTCCATGGATTTCCAAATCATTTACATCCATCCAATCATAATGGCCACCATAGTACCTGTCATTACACATGTTTACTTTTTCATTTCCTTGGTCTTCATATTCATTATTGCATTCTTCAAGGAAGACTAGATAGGTTGATTCCTCATGAAACTCACCACAAGGTATACAATAAGGCATAGGGTGATGATCCACAAGGTTGGTGGTTTCAAAGGGATTTGGTGGCCTTTGATCATTTTGAGGAGGTGTCCTTGGCCACTTATCATTTGACTTATGTTGTTGTCTATTACTTTGAGACCTCTCTATTGTGATCAATCTATTTTTCAAAGCATTAATATGATTGGCATGGTTGTCTTCCATATGTTTGACTTGATTGGCATGATTGATTTCCATCTATTTAACCAACTGAGTAAGTTATTTCATACCATCACTAGAGGATTTATGATTTTCAACATTTTTCTTCTTCTCCTCGTAAGGCTGAGAAGAAGACCCTCTAGTAAAACCAAGAATATTTGACTTCCTGGCGTCAATCATATTTCATTCAATCCTTAAAGTTGTTTCTTGTGCTGCTAGAAAGTCTTGAGGATCCTTATCCCATAGGGAATATCTCATTTCTCCCTCAAAGGCTTCTATATAATAAATCAAAATTGCAGCAGCAGGGGACTTGACATCATGATGAAGGCTCTTTACCAAGTTATTAAATTTATCATTGAACTCTACCACTGTTTCATTTTTGTTTTTATGGCTAGTGGTGAGTGAATCCAAATGAAACCTATGTTCTTTCTGATCACCCCATATTTTTCTAAAATCATCTAATATTGCATTAAGGGTGCTAAACTTATTAGTAAGAAAATCTTCAAACCAGTTAGCAGTGCTTCCCTCCAATGAATACACAAACAAGGCCATCTTTACATCCTCTTCATAATGACCTCTACAATACTTCCCAACACACCTATGAAAATTTGATATGTGAGCATTGGCACTTATAGCATTTTTCCCATGGAATATTGGTAATTTATCAATGGCTTTCTCAGGAACATCATGAGGGGAACCCTGGATGGCTGCAAAGTTCAAAGGACTCAAAAAGGTGGCCATTAGAATGTTAGTGTTATTAATGGGATTATTAACAGTTGGTTTATTATTAGTTTGGAACAGGTATTGGATATCATTGAGTGCTTCCTCCCTAAGACTTTCAAGTAGGCTCCTAGGAGCTAAGCGGTTTAATCTTCTCCTATAAACCTGTTCAGGCTCAGGAAAAGAGTAAATAACTCCTTGAGAATTGATCCTAGTAGTATACCTGCTAGATTTTTTTCAATGGTGTCGCCACTTAGATAGGAATCACGCAAAGCTAACCAATCTCAGGTTCAAATAATTTTAAGGCCTAAAATATTTTATAATTTAGTTCTTAAAGAATTAAGTTAAGTCATTAGGACCAACAATAAATGACTTATCCCCGGCAATGGTGCCAAATATGTTTCCATCCTTATACACACTTGCAGACGTGAGCTAAGTCTGGCTCACTTAGTGTTTCCTTGGAGGCACAATTCCTAGGTTCACATCCCACGCTGTCACTTTGACCAGAACCTCTTCCATCTAGGCTTACTCTTAGGGAAGCCAAAGGGGGTAGACTTTAGTTACTAAATGAATTAAGTTAAGTTCTAGGAGTTAGTTTTAATTTCTTAAGGAAGCCAAAGGGGGTAGACTTTAGTTACTAAATGAATTAAGTTAAGTTCTAGGAGTTAGTTTTAATTTCTTAAGGTTAGAGGGGATCTATCCTATGATGCACAAGTAGCAATGCAAGATGCAAGGGTTAGTATGTAAGGCAATCCTTTTCCTAGGGCAACTAAGACTAGTGCCTAAAGATTGGGCAAGGGGTCAAATAATTTTAAGGGTTGTTCGTTAGAAGTAGATTACAAGTTACTTACAAGATTACAAAAGAATAAATTAAACCAAAGAATATTAGATACAATCAATTACAAGTAAAAATGCTAATATACAAACAATAGAAGAGCAAGCTAACCACGTTTTACTTATATGTGTTGAGGATACCAAAGATTAAATCATCAACATCAAAAATTCATCACAATTATGAGATCATCATAAATATATCAATATCATCAACACATTCAAGAAGATTCAGAAGATTTAAGCACAAATGTTATTAAGATTGATGAAGATTACCCACACTCTTGATTACTTAACTCACAATGTATTTATTAGTTTAGGACCAAGGTTAAATTATTAATCTTTCTTAATATTTCCAGGTTTTATTAAGCTTTCACCAAAGCCTCCTCCTCCTATTTCCAAATCACTACTGGACACTCAATATAGTGTAGCAATGAGGCTAACCCTAGTAGAACCAGTCAGCCCTAAAGAATGAGTACTTCCTAGAGAGGACACATTCTATGCACTGTGAGAGAGTCCCCTGCCTACACCCACTGTTGTTTTCCACAGACCCATTTTAGATGGTGAATATGGTGGTCTAAGGTACCCTAAAATAGTCTATTAA
>CBVK0102682159.1:0-11489 GCA_900067695.1 Picea abies | reverse complement strand
GTTGATCCATCAAAAATTGCAATTATAGTCGACTTACCGCCTCCTACTTCGGTCAAACAACTAAACACTACGCTAGGACATACTGGCTATTATAGGAAATTTATCAAAGGATATGCTCAGATTACTACACCAATGGAGAAGTTATTAAAGAAAGACTGTCAATTTGGTTGGACAGATGAATGCCAACAGAGCTTCGACACACTGAAACAAAAGATGGTGACTACACCCATTCTGGTCTTTCCAGACTGGAGCATAGAATTTCATGTGCATGTCGATGCGTCTTCTATTGCATTAGGAGTAGTATTGGCACAACCTGGAGAAGGGGATATTGACCATCCATTAGAATTTTCCAGCAGAAAGCTATCTACAGCTGAAATCAATTACACTACTACAGAGAGAGAAGGATTAGCAATGGTGTATGCCTTGCAAAAATTCCACCATTACTTACTAGGAGGACACTTTAAAATGTTTACTGATCACTCTGCATTGAAGTACTTAGTCAACAAGCTAGTGTTGGGGGGGAGAATATACAAATGGCTTCTCTTGTTTCAAGAATATGATTTCAAGATCATAGTTAATCCAGGAAGAATGAAAAAGGGACCCGAACACCTGTCGAGGTTGGAACATGGAGAAGAACCCACCAGTCTGGAGGATACACTACCAGATGCACAGCTGCTCACCATTAGAAAGATGGATGACCACTTCACTGACATAGTCCAATTCTTATCAACAAGAATGGCTCCAAGTGAGTATATAATTTCCCAAAAGAAACAGATAGTGGTGCGCGCTACAGAATTTTCGCTAATAGTTGGTCAGCTATATAAGATGGGACCTGATGAGATACTAAGAAGATGTGTGATGAAGGCAAAGCTTCCGTTGATCCTCATAGAAGATCATGAAGGCATTGCAGGAGGACATTACACAGGGAAATCAATTGTGCAGAAGGTTCTGTGAGCTAGCCTTTGGTGGCCCACGTTACACAGAGATGCTAAAGAGTATGCCAGAGAGTTGGGAAACCATCCCAAAGATATGAAATTCCATTAGCATCATAGATGACCCTACAATCATTTGAAAAGTGGGCCATTGACTTCGTGGGACCTATAAACCCACCAGGAAAGTGCACAAGAGCAAGGTACATTATCACTGTGATAGAATACCTGACTAGATGGGCCGAAGCAAGAGCAGTCAAGGATTGTAGTGCAACTACAGCTGCGCATTTTATATTTAATAACATAATAACCAGGTTTGGATTCCCTAAGACTCTTATGAGCGATCAAGGCACTCATTTCATCAACAAAATAGTGGAAGCCCCGACTAAAGAATTTCTAGTTCACCATTAGAAGAGTACACCTTACCATCCACAAGAAAACAAAATGGTTGAAGCATTCAACAAAATCTTGGAGACAACATTGACAAATATTTGCAGTGTGAACAGGGATGACTAGGATTTGAGAGTACCGGAAGTACTCTGGGCTTATAGAACCACTTGCAAGAAATTAACAATGTAGAACCCTTTCAAGTTGGTTTATGGTATCGAAGTTGTTTTCCTAATGGAGTACTTGGTACCAAGATTAAGAATTGTTGCATTTACAGACATGGATGATACTAGTTTTTTTTGTGAGATTCTTTCCCAACTGGTTGAACTAGAAGAAGACAGATTTATTGCAGGATTCCATCAGCAGATATAGAAGGAAAGGTAGAAGGCCTATCATGATAGACACATCAAGAAGAAGGCATTTACGCAAGGTGATTTAGTACTAGTTTATGACAGTAAATTTATAAGACATCCAGGGAAGTTTAGAACACATTGGCTTGGACCATATGAGATAGCCTATGTTACAGAAGGAGGAGTTGCTCAGCTGAAGACACTGAAGGGAGAATGGAAAAAAGGATTAGTGAATGGGAGTCGACTGAAGGTGTATTATGACAACCAGCTACCTCCCATCTCTCAGTAAAATCAAGGACAAAAGGATCTAGGTACTAGGTGCAGTTGAAATTGGGTACCAGACATAGAAAAGACAGTCTGCACAAGGATGGGAAGGAGGCATAAAGAAGAAAGCAAAGGCTACACTGTGCAGTCCAAAGTTGAAGTCAAACGGAAGGATTAGATCTGAAGTTCCTCGGGATGAGTCACAGGTGAGTGTTGGGGGTCTGTTGGCCCTTGGTTATGGAAGGAAGTGAATATTGAGAAATAAAAGGTCAAACGTGAATTGTGCGAGAGACACAGTGACTGTCATTGGGTCAAAGTAAGCAAAAGAGAAGAAAAGTTGAAGCGAAGCGTGAAAAAGCAAGCCATTGGATGAGGAGATCAAGGATGACAGATCAACAAGGAAGATGGATCAAGGACAACTCATCAAGAAGAGAAAGCTTTGGAGCACCACGCGAATAGGGAGGAAATATAGATGGGCAAAGCCCTAAACAGTCGATTCAAGTTGACCTAGGCTTTTAGACACCTAAGGTTTTGGGTAATTAGGGTTTTTACACCTAGGTTTCGACCTAAGGCTGTCAACGAGGGACTATAATGTATAAATAGAGGTCGAGAGGACCTAGGTCAGGTCGATACTAGTGTTGGGTATTGATATTGATTGTTGTTGGTTGAGACATTATTGTATTGAGAGAGAGAGAATTGTTGAGAGTGAGAGCCTTCTGGTATTGTAATATCTTCATCTGGGTGCGAAGATCAATTCCTATAGCTGGGTGCGCAGGAAGGGGGGAGATAGAGAGAAGAAGAGAGAAGATATGTTGACTAAGAGCACAGATCAGAACTGTAAGCTTTATCTTAATATATCATAAGCACATTTCTATGGACATAGCCCTAGAGAGAGGGTGAAACACATATATTTTTTGTCATATGTGTGATTGGTGCCTGGATCTCTATCATTGTTATACTTTTATTTGTGTTATTGTGTTAGATAATATTTATAGCTACGCAGAGTAGATCTAGCTAATAAAAGGTATATGAATGTTGTAGTATTGTTTTATTAGTTCCACTTGATATTACCTTGTTTGTAGACATCTCTTTCCTGCAACCCCCCTCTTAGCTGCTTTGGGTGAGACTACATATTCTTCGCAGGTGTTGCCGAAAGGGCCAATAGCTAGGGATTGTTGGTGTGCTCTTGGAGTGAACCTTGGGTCTGCCCCTGTGCCAACATTGGTGTTGAAAATCAAATTGTAAACCCTGGACATGCCTTTGTTAATGAATATGAGAAATGTGATCCTCTTACATTCAGTTGATATGAATGTTTCTTCAGGAAATTCTCTCTTATTTGTTTCCAGGAAAATCTTCAACAAGTATGTGTAATACCTGAAATATCTTAGTGATCGAAAATTCACTAACTGTTTGTAGATATTATCAGCTATGAATTTATAGAAACTAACATGGACTAACGGACTAGACTCTGACTGAAAGAATGCCAACAGGAAACCCAACATGACCTCTATTATCACATAAAATTGTCATAGTACTTGTGGGTTTGTGGTTTCTACCTATGTCTGTAATGTTTCTCATCTCTCCTCTTCTTGTAGGCCCAATCTTAAGTTTTTCGCTTGAAGCTTGTAGATTTTCCTTCTGTTTGCCTTTATTCATTTGAACGACCTGTTTTCCTTATCATATTACCTGAGAAGTCTCGACCATCTTCTTTTTTGTTTTTGCTAAGGTTGATCACTTCCCCCTTTTCCTCTGTCACTGATCCTTTGCCTTTCCGATCCTTTAGCCAGACGCCCAAGTATTTTTTTACAGAGGCCGCATCCATAAGTTCAAATCGCAACACTTAGAGTGGTCTGATATGGAATCAAATCAAGCAAAAAAAAGAAAGTTCAGTGTGGCAAAGGAATTTTCATGTCAAAGCTCAGAGATCGATGGTGAATAATAAGCATGAGCATCGGGAGTTCATAACACTGTAGAAGTTATTTGTAAAAGATCTGAATCCCCAAAATCTGAAGTCAACAGGAGTCATCCGATCCAGCAGGATGAGTGGCACTAGATATGAATAAGGGAGAAAGTAATTTCAGGAAAGTTGAAGTGAGGAATGTGCAGATTTCTCGAGTCTTGAAATTTCAAAGACCCGAAGTCCCAAAGTGTCGATATTCATCTGGTCCATCTGATTCAAAGGGACGTGTGGTGCCCGATCTGAGAAATTGTAATTTCGTGACTTGGGGGTTCTAGCATGGAGCACAGCGTAGATCCATGAAACGTGAAGTCGTGAAACGCGAAGCGCCCTAGAGTTGGGCCCACAATCACAGCCTATGGTTATATGGGAAGCAAGGCCATAAAGAAGGGTAAGCACATGTTGAGGGGTGGGTGGATGAGGTTTTTGAGCAAGTATCCTAGTCATTAAATGAAAAGAAAATACGACCGTTGATCTGGAGGGGTTTTTTTTGTAGATTTGAACATCAGGATATTTTGAATGAGGTACAATAAAGACTCTCGAAATGAAAATTCCCAAAATTTTACATAGGAGCCCCAGGTCATGGCCCAAGGTCACATGAAGTGATGGAGAGAAGTTGTTCCAAGGCAGAAAGCATTCATATTATTCACAGAGGAATATATGCGTGGTCTCGAGGCGTCGGGTTGACTTGAAGGAGTCGTGAACATCTCCTGGAGCATCCATGGGTGTTAGATATTTTTCGGATCCCGATGAAAGTAGTTAATGGAAATGGGGAAGGTGGTTGAAACCTCATTTCACCCCATACATGGAAAGAATGGAAAATTTGGTCATGGAAGCAGATTGTCAGCACAATTTCCCCTTGTCAATGGATTTTTTTGCAAAGCCCATACTGATATGATCTTGTGTCTGAGAGAAGAATGCAAGTGCAGCCTGAAAGAAGAAGATGCAGACATCGTGCCTTGAATTCATTGACCAGAGATCACGCTAGGTGGTGGCAACTGGTTCTGAGTATAAATACTCAGTTTTGATATTTTGTTATTGTCGATGGTCGAGCTAAGCTCCCGGATTGTAATGTTTTAATGAAGCTCTAGTTCTTTAGTTATGTAACCTGATATGAGATTTCTTGTTGAATGAAAGACAACTTCTATTTCCATCTTATATGCATATGATACTAAATTTTCATGATCGAATTATTCGCATGGATTGTGGTGATTGTGTTGTAATGAATGTTTGATTGTAGTGCAGTTATAGCATTTTCAGTTTCCTGAAACTTTAAATTCAAGAGGATTTTGTTTTTAGAGTTTTTCCTCCTTAGGATGCTAGAATTTCTGATGTCCAGAGAATACTTTTACATCTTCTCCTCGATTCCTTCCCCCTACTCACCCTTACTACAAATTACTAGTTGAAGTTGATCAAGACCTCATTTGTTTGTGCATACTGCCCCAATTTCCTTAGTTAAAGTGATATGCTCTCAAGTATACCCCATCTGACCTCTTTAAATCCATTAACCATAACATATAAATTGATGGGTATTGGGATTACCTCTTCGGAAATCCAGAGGTGACTTCTAGTGCTAACATTTCTGGTGCCATTTTCAGGGACAAATTGAAGATTTTCCCTGGGATAGAACAACAAAGCTTACTGATTCTGAAGGTGCATCAGAACTTAATACCAAACGAATATTGTGACCTTCACCTAGCGACTCCACTGTCTGGAGACTAAACTGGTCTGACTCCATTTTTTCATTTGGTTTTGAAAGGCAGATACATGAGGTATCATCCACAGATGCCTCTAGACATGCTTGAAGCTGACCCAAAGAAAATTATCAGAAGAGGAAAGACCCCTCAAGAAGGTACTTCATTTTCCAAATCAGGTGATTTTGGTAATTTTCATCATCCTCCCTCTAAAGCTCCATTAGTTTCTTCTCATACTCCTATTATATCCTCTATTGGAGTTTATAGAGCCTTAAATTTTGGGGTTTTTCTTGTTGTTTTCTCCTCCCCTGGCCTTGGTTTGGAAGAATAAAGTTTTGACACTCCCATCTCCCCTGAAATTGTTTATTGGCTCAGACCCAGGACCTTTGGAGATTTTCCCACTCCAAGTTTTACTATCCCTTCCCCTATCAAATTTGATGTAGGAGAAGCCTCTTTTCCTACCAGCTTTGCTACTTTTTTCCCCAGAAGTACATTTCCAGTCTCACCTATCCGAACTCCATCTCCACCTGCTTCTCCTCCTGTACACACTCCAATGGCAGGATCAAATCCCCCCAAAACTAGAATGGAAGTTATAATAGCTCCTAGGTACACCCCTCATGTTTTTCCTCAGCCTTTGAATTCCCTCCCAACAGATGGATACCGTAAGCAGTTACCTAAGTTCATGAGTGAGGGAGACAAAACGACAGAAGCAAATATTGAATCCTTTTATAGTTTTATAGATAATCATGCCATAGAGAATGAAGATGTATGGATGAGTATATTTGTTCATAGCCTTGATGGTGAAGCTAGGAAGTGGTTCAGGGCCTTTCCCCCTAGATATATAGGCGGGATTGAAGCCCTAGATGAATTCTTCTTAAAGGATTGGGGAGACAAAAAGGATCTCCTGTACTATATTATAGAGTTTGGGGCTCTGAAAAAAGAGGAAGGGGAATCTGTGTCTGATTTCTCCAAGAGGTTTAATAAAATGTATAATAAAATTCCCACCAAATTCAAGCCTATTGAAACCTCTGCAAAAATTACTTATGCCAGCACTTTTGATCCTGACTTCTGTCTCATGCTAAGAGAAAGAAGAGCTACTTCATTGGCTCATATTCAAGATGCAACCCTTGAAGTAGAGTCTAATATATTTGTAGTTGATAAAATTAGGAGCAAGGCTGACAGAGATAGAAGAAGAGGGAGGTCCGAAGTTTCAACATCTAGTTCCTCTACTGTCCATCTTCAATTTGATGAACTTACTAAGTTAGTAAAATCTATGTCTGCTGAGATGGAAAAGTTGAAGCTTGAGGGAAGATAGAACTATAGAAATCCACAAAATATTGATAATAGAGGTAACTTCAGGAGACCTAACAACACTCTTCAGATTCTTCCAAGAGAGAAAAGGAATAGAGATAGAAATGATCAGAACATCCAGACCCCTCTCCAAAATAATCTTGTTACGGATGATGAAGGTGAGGATGAGGACCTTGATCCTGAAATCCACTGCCTTGGAGATGCCTCCTCCTTTCCTCATTTGACTCAATCTGCATACGAGGAATATCTCATGGACAACCAACTTAATGAGTTGAGTAAAGGAGACAAGGCCAACAACATCCCAAACAGATATAACCTGAGGTCCAAGAAGAAAGAAGGAAATCCCAAAGTTCCTGAGAAACCTACCAAAGTAGAGAGGCCTGCTAAATATCTAGTAGACAACAAAAAAGGTGAGAAAGCACAAGCACCCTCTCCAGTAATTAAAGTTCCTGTTCCATGAGTTAAAGAAATTCTAAAGCCCCCATCCCTCTTTTAATTTTGACCATGAAATTCAAAAAATTAGAATCCCTGTACCCCTTTCTGAGTTGGTCAAACATGAAGATTTCAAAAGAAGCCTCTCTAAACTATTGCAGTCTGAACCCACGTCTCATTCCAAAGACTCAGTCAATTTGCAAGATGAAAATCCAATAGTTATCCTAGGTCCTTTAGTGGAAGACAAAGCTAACTCCTCTCCTCCCTTCTATACCTCAATAAACATACATGACAAGGTGCTTCACAACTGTTTGAAGGATTCAGGGGCATCTCACAATCTTATGAATAAAATCATCATGGAAGAACTCGGTCTGGAGATTACAAAATCCTACCACAACCTATATTTTTCTGACTCCAGGAAGGTCATGTGCCTTGGGGTTATCAAAGACTTGTACGTATCTCTGTTCCATCTCCCAATGAAAAGCGTGATCATGGACATCGTGGTAGCCAAGGTTCCCCCTAAGTTTGGGATTCTTTTGTCTACATCTTGGATAAAAAGACTAGGGGGAACTTTACAGATGAACCTCACCTACGCTACCATTCCAGTTTTTGGGGGTGAGCACAGGAGACTTTACAGGGAAGCTTAGTTGGACTACATTATTAGTGATGAAGCAAACCCCACGAACCATCCTATCTTTGATCTTGACACAGATTTGGGATCTATCTTGCTGCAACTCACCGACACTCTTGAAACTCCTCTGGAAATCAAAAAGAAGCCTATTACTTTTGTGAAAATTCCCCTTCTATCACCTCTATGTGGAAATTTTTCTTCGATGGAGCCTCTTCTAAGGATGGTGTTGGTGCTAGAGTGGTTCTTGTTTCTCCTGCTCAAGAGACTATAGCTCTGTCCTAAAAGTTAGAATTCTAATCTACCAATAATGTGGAAGAGTATGAAGCTCTCGTTTTAGGTCTGAGGGCTGCAAAGGACATGGGAATTGAAGAGATATCAACATTTGGGGATGTTGAGTTGATTTTCCATCAAGTCATAAATATCTACCAAGCTAAGAACCCTAGGCTAATAAGTTATAGAAATGAAGTGTGGGACTTTATTGACAATTTTTTCCTAGCTTTCAACATTTCATTGGAAAGTATTTGAGGATGATCTTGAGATCAAAAGATTCCTTGAGACCGTTGATGAGTTTTCTAAACTACATATTGATCAAGATTAGGATTCTGAAAGTAGTCCTCATGCTGATGTTTTCCTGAAAATAATCGCTAATAACCATATTGTTCAATTTTCTAGAAATCACATTCTAAAGGGACTAGTTCCTTTGGAAAGACTATTTGAAAAAAATTATGTGGCAGTGAAAGTTAAGGGATTGGTCAATGATGTTGATATAGCCGAATGCAACATTGGTACAAAGAAAGATCCAAAATTTGCCAAGTTGTCGAGCAGTCTCTCAAGGGAACAAAGGGATGAATATGCTGAGTTACTAAATGATTTTGTCGATGTGTTTTCCTGGAATTATGAGGATCTCAGAACATACGACACAAGCAACATTGAGCATAAGATCCCACAAAAGGAGGAGGCAAATCCATTTAGGCAGAAACTGAGACAGATCAACCCTATGCTGCTGCCTATCATGGAGAACGAGGTAAAGAAGATTTTAGATGCCCAGATCATCGTTCCTTTGAGGTATTCTAAATGGGTGGCCAACTTGGTCCCAGTGAGAAAGAAGAGTAGAGAAAGCAGACTTTGTGTTGATTTCATAAACCTAAATAGAATCTCCAAGAAGGACAATTACCCATTGCCAAAAATGGAGCACATATTGCAGAGGGTGACATATGCGTCCAGGATGCCCATGATTGACTATTTTTTTGGCTACAATCAAATTTATGTCTTACCTAAGGACAGAGAGAAGAAAACATTCACCACTCCATGGGGTACATTCATGTATGCCAAGATTCCCGTTGGATTGATGAACATAGGAGAAACTATCTAGAACTTTATGGACATCACCTTTATTGGGGAAAGGGATAAATTTGTAGTCATTTATCTAGATGACATTATAGTTTTCTCTACGACTGATAAAGAACATTGTCATCATATGAGAAAGGTCTTCCAAAAATGCATAAAATTTGGTCTCTCCCTGAATCCCAAGAAATCATTGTTTGCTATGAAGGAGGGAAAATTACTGGGGCACATAGTATCGGCTCAGGGAGTAAACATTGATCCTAGTAGGTTTGAAGCCATCGAAATTGCCGTACTCCCTAGATCCAAGAATCAATTTTAGTCTCTCTTAGGGAAGATCAATTTTCTGAGGAGGTTTGTTTCTAATTTTTTTGAAATGGTGAAGGACATTACAGTCATGTTGAGGAAAGGAAATGAAATCAAATGGACTGTTGGACCTCATAGTTCCTTCAATACAATAAAGAAGGCCATGACCGAAGCACCTGTGCTCATCAGTCCTAATTATTCCAAAAAAAATATGATTTTCTCCTTTGCTTCATTTGACACATTAGCAGTTGTTTTATTGCAAAAGAATGTCGAGGGCCTGGAGCAACCTATTTCCTTTTTCAGCAAGGCATTAAGAGATGCAGAGATCAAATATGACATCATGGAGAAGTAGGCCTATGCTTTGGTGAAATCCCTCAAAGTTTTCAGGATCAATGTCTTGCATTCAAAGGTAATTGCACATGTTCCTTCAACTTATGTGAAGGACATTCCCATTCAGCCTAACATAGGTGGAAGGAGCAATTGGATTGCCAAAATCCTTGAGTTTGATCTGAAAATAAAGCCTACCAAACTAGTCAAAGGCCAAGTTTTAGCTAAGCTATTGGTTGAATCTAATTGCAAAGATTTGGGGGTTAACTTCATCAACACTTGATCATAAAATCAGCAAGCTAAGTTTGTTGATATCAGTTCTCAGGGAAACCCTCTGCTGGAAGAATGCACCTGGTACAAAGACATTATATATTTTCTACAGGAGTTAAGGCCTCCTGACGGAATAAGAAAAAGAAAGGAAAGAGTGATAAATATTAAAGAAATTAAATATTGCCTCGTTGATCACGTTTTGTATTGGAAAGACCCTCTCGGAATGATTTTGATATGTTTAGACCCACAGGAAGCCTAAAAAATTATGTTTAATTTTCATTATAACATGTGTGGGGGACATCATTTTTGGAGGACCACAACCTATAAGATTCTCAAGGCTAGGTATTTCTAGCCTATTCTATTCATTGATGTCTATGCAAAACTCAGGGCTTGTGTCAAGTGCTAGAAATTCTCCAGGAAGCAACAACTCAAGTCTTTTCCATTAAAGTTTGTGGTAGCTTTGAGGCTCTTTCAGCAATGGGGCTTAGATTTTAATGGGGAAATTCATCCTTCTTCAAGTGGAAAACATAGGTGGATCTTGACCACCACTAATTACTTTACCAAATGGATAGAATCCATCCCCACAAGGAGTGATTCTCACAAGCTAATCATTGGTTTTCTAGAGGATATTATAACAAGGTTTGGTTGTCCGAAAGCAATTGTCACTGATAATGTTGCATCCTTTAAGGATGAACCATTGATTCAATTCTATGAGTAGTTTGGGATTGCATTGATTCAATCAACTCCTTACTACCCCCAAGGAAATGGACTGGCATAGTCCTCTAACAAGAGCCTTATAAAAATTATCAAAAGACTGCTAGAGGACAACAACAAAGAATGGGATTCAAAGCTCAAGTTTCCTCTGTGGGCTGACAGAGTGACAATGAAGATATCTCTTGGTGTCTCTCCTTTTCATATTGTATATGGAATTGAAGCCATCTTTCCTTCTCAACTAGCCTTACCAGTGGAAAAATTCTTCCAGGACTACCAAGGACAACCTAATGACATGGTCAAGAAGATACTGTAGCTGGTAGAAGTGCAGCAAAAAAGGGAGAATATACTGGACAAAGCACATGAACATCAACAGAAGATCAAGCAAGATTTTGATAGGAAAGTAAGAAAGGAGGATTTTCAGCTAGAAAATCTAGTGCTAAAATGGGATGCACCGAAGCAAGACAAAGGAAAGCATGGTAAATTTGATGCCTTGTGGATTGGCCCCTTCAGAATCTATGATATATTCCCTAATAATACTTACAGGTTGCAGAATTTGGAGGGTGATGAAGTTTTTGG
>CBVK0102682136.1:0-12572 GCA_900067695.1 Picea abies | reverse complement strand
AATTCAAAGTTCCCAAAACTCAGTGAAAATGGCATGATCATGAAGAGCGCGTCGCAAGATTTCTAACAGCACAAATGGCTCGTCAAACGAAGTTACAGTTTGAAAGATATTTGTGGTCAAAGTTGCAGTCAAACAGGACCAGTCAGTAGGGGGGAACATCATCATCCGTACTGCTCACGTCAGTAGCTGACATGGAAGGGTGACATCATCATACAATATGTTTTCATCAACATGCCATGTGGTAGCACCAGAGGCTTCCGTGTGGGATTTTCAGGGGTCCATGTGGACCAGTAGAAAAGTGCCACATGACACCCCCAGGCGATGCCACGTGACACCCCTAGGCGACGCCACATGGCACCACCCGGGAAGCACCATGTGTCATGTATGGAATGACGGGGCAGCAATGTCAGTAGACATGTGAACTTATCAAAGGGTGCCACATGGCCCAATCATCAGGCGACACGTGGCATCCCGAAAATTCCCAATATTAACTCATGAACGAATTTTGAATTTTAAAAATGGTGGGTCCACCAAATCTGGCGGACCACGCAAATTTTAACAACAAGTTGGTGGGACGTCTAGACTCCGCTAAAGTTAGTGGGAGCATATAATGCAATGTATATATATATAAGCAACCAACATTCCAAAATGGAGTCCGGTGGGATTCGACCCTGGAACCTCTGCGATGCCCAAAGCTTTAAAAACTCCACCCATAACCAATGCGCCATGGGTACCACTTGGTATATCCACCCATGGTTATTACTTAAAAGGTACAATCCGCCCAGAGCCAGGGGAGAGGCGCGGACTGTACAAACCTGTGAGCATGGATTTTGAGACAGAACTGTCATAATTGCAGATTGTAGAGGGCACGGAAACTGAGACAAAATTCTTCTTGGGCCTGGGAGTGCCAGAGTCGGATCAGAGCATGGAGACAGTCATTTTTGAGTAATTCGACGCCACGAATTCAATGGTGTTGTCTAGTTTATGATATGATCATTATTTCTGCAGCTTGATTTCAGAATGAGGTATATTTATGTATTTGCCAACTTATTTTGTTGAGTTAATGAAAGAGCCTACCCATTTGAGAGCAGGACCCAGAAACGTAGTCCACCCGAGACGAACTCCGATATCAAGTTTTTGTGTTCAGATCTGATGCTTATGTCTCTTCATTTTTAAGNNNAATTTATGCTCATTTAATACAATTCTTTATAAGTCACGATGAAAATATGCCAGATCAACCTCAATTCCTTGCTCATCCCGAGCAAGAGGGGGTTATACAAAATAATTTTTTTCATATTTTGACTAAAATATGACAGTATGGAAAAGTATAGATGAAGATAGAAAGAGAAGTATGTAAGAAGAAGAAACAAATTCTTTATATGGACGGTCGACTTAAGGTATTATTTCCGACTGTGTTGTTATGCCTGGAGTTCCACTGCTAGCTTAGTTGAATTCCTTGTTCTTTTCACTTTCTGTGCTGACCTTGAAAACTATCCAAATAATACTAGGGGTTTAACACTTTGTTTGTTGGATGAAGTCGCACCAAGTGTTGACCGCCTGGTGAGCCTCGATATTTAGAATCTTCGACTGGGCAATCAAGTCGACTTTTTCCACTATACTTGATGTCTGAGAAGTTCCCAACTCTTGATCGAATTGTTGTTCTGTATGTTTCATTTTACCTATGAGTTGGCTCAGGTGACTGACTGCCTATTTTGTTTCTAGATTCACTATGTGTCCCTCCTTCTGCCATTCCTGCTCCTGCTATGATAGTTGTTGTTCTATTGCTCTTTATTCTTCCAGTTGCATGGTGAGGACTTCTTTTACTTTGTTATCCATGGTCGAGTTCCTTGACCTTTCTATATTGTCAAATGAATCCCTTTATATCTGACATTTACTGAATGCATCTGCAAAATGACTCGACCATTTGTTTACCACAGAGCTTAGTGCGCTAGTTTCTTTGGTTGATTTATGTATGTTCTACTTGAAGCCTTCAAATTCTATTGTTCTACTTCTAAGACCATGTTCATTTTTTCTTGGGTTGTCTGGTTCTTTGCATGCTAAGTCATGTTGATGCTCGACATCTTCTTTTTCTTTCTTCAACGCTTGTACCTGTTGTCGATAATTTGCATTTTTTTCAATCAATCTATCGATCAGTTCCTTGAGGCTTCTAAGGGGTTTTGCACCTCTGACATCTGTTCGATCCCTTCATTCATCCTGACTGCTTCTCTGCATCCTTCCAAGATATTTTTTTGTTCTTGTTTTAGTCATTCAACCCGAATCCCTTCTCTCAACACCTTCTTCCCTCTCCTTGTTGATTCTTTTGAAATAACTCCATGTAAGTTGAACAAATGTTTGTCGGAAATGCTAGTTGGTTTGAATGAGGTTTCGACTGTCGAACCTGATGGAGTCATTGTTCCATTCATTCTGATGGTGATAATGAACAACTTCCTTTTATTTATTTTATCTACAGATTTGGGTGTTTGGTCGTCTTTTGTTACCATCTGTTGTGTTGTTGGGATGCTTTGTTCGCTTGTTTCATCTTTTTCTTCTTCCTCATGTTGGGTGTTTTGTACCTCCATCTCTTCTTTGCCCTGGAGCTCTGGCTCTTATGCATTAATATGCTCAGTTTTCATGGGATCTATCTCCGATGAAGGTTTTTCAGTCTACAACGTTTCGACGTTCTCCACTTGTGTGCTTGGAGTGTCATTTTCTAGCTCTACTTTTGTATCATTTTGGTTAATCTCGAACTGGTGTGCTTCAATTGATCGCAAGACTTCTTCTTGTTGATCTAATGCTTCAAACGGATAGTCTGCATGGTTTTGTGTTGGGACGGTTGGCTCACCGACTTGTATTGATTCAACTGAATGTTGTGGCGACGTCTGTTTTCTGGTCTACTGTTGTTATACCAATTCTGTGTCGATTTCTTCGATTGACTCATGCTGCTCCATGTCGATAGTTTCTATCTGGGCGTCATCCAATCTTGACTGGTTGATCTAACTTTGTGGCTTTGGATGATGAGTTGCCTCTTCTTTTTCTTTACCGGTAATTCTTCTATGACCAAGACCGGTTCTGCTGGGGTGACTCCCCGATGAGGTCGATTGTAGCATCGAGTGTTCTTTTCTTGCTTGGTGTTACTTTTGGTCTTAATTCCCATTATGTCATGTTCATTGTAACTTTCGTTGGGCTGACAGACGTAGTTGTGCTCTCTAAATTATTCTACCTCTTTGCCCCTCTTGTTTCAATTTGCCTATGCGTGCTCTTTATGTTCTTCACTTTTTGGAAGGCCTCCTTCATTTTATGCGTGCTCTTTATGTTCTTCACTTTTTGGAAGGCCTCCTTCATTTGTGGTCAGAATGAGGAAATGTATATCTTCTTCATGGTAGCAGTTTCTTGTCAAGTTTGTTGTAATTTGACAGTGATCTTGGAGGTGATACTTGTCATTTTTTCTTTAATGATGGGGTCATTGAAGTTAATGCCCTCGTTCGACTCAAATTTTTATCTCCATATCTCCTCTATGTCGATCTCTAGTGCTTCTTCTTCAGCACTTTTCTTCCCTTTTTTTCTTTTTATTCAGTTGTTTTCTTTTTCCCGGGGAAGGATTTGAAGGGACAATTGTCATAGCTTGTAAGTCTTCGACAAACAGAACTGTGTAGAGAGTGGCTTGTCTTTCTTCTTCTTGTTCCCCATTAGTCAATGGAAATAATAGAGGCATCCTTGTCTGTTGTGCCTCCAATGGAATTTCTAAGTTCTGATTGATTTGTCTTTCCAATTCTATGAAGACTTCTTCCACTGTCAATTGGTAATGCAATTTTTTTGGTTCTGGCGTCGACATGACTCCACACCAAAGTTTTGTGCAGTCAAGTTCGAGCTGAAAATGGAAAGGTGACAAAAGTGCTCGATGGATTGCTTGTTCGACTCACCATCTCTAGGTACTACCTTTCATGCCTACAATCCACAACCAGACCATCTCTTCTAGTGGAAGTGAGTTGGACGTACCTGCCTTATTTGAGGAGAAAACTCTATACTTTTCCATTATCAGGGTATTCTTGGTTATGAATGTTGCTTCTCCTACAGGCCCATATTGTTCCATTGTTATCCAGATTAGCAATGATGGAAACTTGATGGCTCAGCCTGAATCTTGAACTTCCTTGCAGTTCGTTCTGAGCAAGTCGACCAAATGTTTTTCCCAATTGAACCTTTCTGAATTCTTATACACTTGAGTTATTGCTTCAACAATTGTCATATTTACGTCGGATGCCAATCATGCGGGTGTGAAGCACAAAGAAATTATGATGGCATCCCAATGGGCTTTTGGGTCGGTGATTTTGTTGATCAACAATCCCTTAGAGTTTTTGGTTGTCACTGACCCTGTTAAAAACTGCATCCAATTGTTAGAATTGGCCGATTTGGGTACCTTGGCCCCTGCCCTTGGGACTCCCAAGATTCGGTAGAGGAGTCTTGCAATTATTGATATGGCCTCATTTAACCATAGGTATCCTTGAAGCTACCGACTAACAATAAATTTTGTCGCTTCTTCTTTCCATTGACCCATGTCAGCTATTTGCGGGGCGCCAAGGATATGTCAAATTCCTGCTTTTTCCAGGAAGTCAATTTCTGCTTTCCAACTTCCTTTCTTCATTGCACACTCAGTGAAATTTATCCAATGTTTTCTACAATATGTTTCCTCCATCTTCGCGAGCCAGATATTTTGCATCTGGATTTGCAATGGCATCGCAGTGGCTCTGTCAAAAACTTGCCTTGTTCTTGAATCTTATGTTGCGTTGTCAATTTGACGTCTCATCCTCGACATTTGTTGATCCTAGTTACTAGTTTCTAGCAGCATTGGAGGATTTACAGGTTCGGTCGTATGTTTGCCTTGAGCTATAATTATCTGTGGAGGCAAGAATAATAGTGAGGCAAAGTCATATGCTTCTTCCAAAATTATAATTGGTGGTGAAAGCGTCAGGTTTAATGCATCCAGTTGTTCTTGTATGTCCTTCTCTTTCGTCATAAAGATTGGTGGTGCGAGTGGGTCGAGCGAGTGGACATTTAAATCGTTGCTTGGTTGGCATTCTTTTATGTCTCATAGGCTATTAATTGCAATATCTTGTTGTTGAATGTCGCATGTATCGATATATTCGACGGTTGTACAACGATCATTTACATCATTAATGCACGCGTCGGCTTTTACATGTCTCGGATTTAATGTTGTATCTGCTAATGTCGATGTTTTCTTGGTCGACGTTGTCCTGGACCCAATCGACGAGGTTTCCTCTATTGATACGTGGTCGATACGTAAGCCGACCGATCGGAGTTCTTAAGCCATCTTTATTACTTGATTGACTTAGTCGATGTCGGTGATGGCTTGGTTGTTCGTTCATTTTTCTAATGTTTACTAAGTCTGAATGATGTCATCTTTTTTCATGCCAATCATGTTGTCTTGATTTATGTTCATATGATATTCGCTCGCCTGATATGCGCTCGCTTGAACCACGCTCGCTTGCTCCTAGACTAGTCCTTTCACTTGATCTTTTTCTTATGAGTATTTGTCTTAAGTCGGTCGAAGGTGTAGGATGTCGAGAATATCTTCTGGTACCTTGTCTCGAGCTTGACCACAAACTACTTTCTTTCTCCATTTTACTTTATTGTTGATTTTCCTTTAATGTTATGGCTACTCTTTAAATACTTTATCTTTTCTGTTTTTTATACCTGAATTTATCTAACTGCCTTTTTTGTTTATTAATTTTCAGCAAGGTTTATTTCTTATAAGTCTGATTAGTTATTTTAGTTGGTTCATGTTGGCAACTCCCTGCTAAACTTTGCCAAAATGGTTCTTTTCTTTTTATACTTGATATTCCGTTAAATAAACCCCATCAATTAGTTTCTTAAATGGATGCCCCAATAACGTTCTGAGTTGGACCACTCTAGTCGATCGAATGTCTTCCACCACATAAGGCCCCAGCCATGTTGTTTCCAATTTTCTAGGTTTTCCTTTTATACGATTGTCATACAGTAAGACTAAGTCTCCATCTTTTATATCCTTTTTATTCAAGTGACGATCATGCCACACTTTTTGTTATTGCTTCTGAACCTCTTGGTGATGGATCACTATTAGCCTCTCTTATTCCAACTAGTTCAATTGGTATAGTCGGTCGTTCAGGTTTTTTCTCTCGTTGAATTTTTATAAAGCTGCGACCCTATCAGAATTAGTCCAAAATTGTAGCGGGATCACCGCTTCCTGGCCGTAGACTAGCTTGAATGGAATTTGTCCAGTCGATATTTTGAATGTTGATCTATACGCCCAAAGGATTGCAGGAATCTCGTCCCGGTCATCTTTATTTATGCCAAAGATCTTTGTAAGTCCCTTATGTAATGTTTTATTAAAGTACTTGACTGCCCTATTTGCTTGTGGGTGATAGTCTGTCGTTTTTCTATGGTCGATTAAGAATTTTTCCAGTAGAACTTTAATTGTTTCATTTATAAAGTGAGTTCCCTGGTCTTTGATTAGTGTCAGAGGACAACCAAATCTTGTGATTATGTTCTCATAGATGAATTTAGCTGCAACCTCTTTGGTACAGGATTCAACCGACTCAACTTCTTCCCACTTAGTCACATACTCGACCGCAGTGATTATGTACTTGGCACCAGTTCTTCTTGCCCTCTGTGGGAATGGCCCGACAAAGTCGATAGCCCAGATTTTGAAAGTTGAATTAGGGTTTATTGAACTTAGTGGAATTTCATTTTTCCACAAGGGTCGTCCAAGTCTCTGACAACTATCACATTTTTTAACTTGATCATGACAGTCTTTATGCAAAGTTGGCCACCACATGCCTGCTTGTAGTACCTTCCTGACTGTTGTGTCGGCCTAAAAATGTCCTCCAACTGCTCCTGCATGATGATATCCTCTCGTTCATATTCTGTAATGCATCTTCTTAACACATCATCCATTCTCATTTTGTATAAGTATTCGTTAATGATTGTGAACGATGCAACTTTCATGGCTAGAGTTTTCTTTTTGTTTGTCGGGAGGTCCTCTGGGACCTTTCCTTCTTCCAAGAAATTGGAAATATATTTTAAATCTTTAGGTGCAACTTCAAATCTGAATAAGTGTGCATCTAGGAGGTCATTGTTGATGCTTGTCGAGTCTTCTCATGTTTCTAATCGTGATGGGTGATTAGGTCGGATATTATTTTTCCCTAATTGAATAATTACGTCAAATTCAAATTCCTGAAATAATAGTAACCACCGACAAATATTTCCTAGATGAACTAGTTTATTGATGAAGTATTTCAATGCTTGATGGTCTGTAAAAAATGTAAAGGGGTTTGCCAGTAAATAGTGACATAAATTTTGTAGAGATAAAATCATTGATAAGGCTTCTCGTTCCGTAGTCAAATAGTTTCTTTCTTCTTTATTCAATTTATGACTTGAATATGCATTTGGGTGATCCATTGTGTCATCGTATGGTTGAGCTAAAATCGACCCGACAACTACATCGGACGCATCGACATGGACATGAAAATTTCTCGACCAGACTAGAAATTTGAGAATGGGTGCTTCGACCAACTTCTTCTTTAAAAATTCGAAGGATTCTTGGAAGTCTTGGATGCATTTGAATTCAACATATTTTCAAAGAATATCGTCCATTGGGAAGGTGATGTTTGAGTAGTGGCGTATAAACTTCCTATAATAGCTAGTATGACCCAGTAGAATTTTGATCTATTTTTTATTCACTAGTGGTTTTGGATCAAGGATAATATTTATTTTATCTATTGCGACCTTCACCCCATATTTACATACCACATGTCCTATCAAGATTCATATAGGTGTGGAAAATATGCATTTTCTAATGTTTAGTGATATTTTAATCTGTCTGTAGAATTCTAACATAAGTAGAAGCCATTGTATGTGATTTCTAAGTAGAATATAGATTGTCTAGACGTTGAAGTATACAACCATGGTTTTGTAGATATACTCTTGGAATGATTTTGACTACTATTCTTGAAAAGACCATTGGCACGTTCTTCAGTCTGAATGGCATGACTTTGTAGGAAAAAATCCAAATTCTGACACAAATGTTGTTTTTTCCAAATATTCTTTTGTTATTGGAACCTGGTTATAACCTGAGAATCCATCAGTATATGAATAACATTCATGACCAATGACTTCGTTTATGATTTCATCAGAAAAAGGGGTGGGGAATAGATATGTCATAGTCTGTTTATTGAGTCCCCGAAAATCGACACAAATTATTAACTTCTTTGGATCATGCTTCTTTGGTTGTACCATCATGGGACTTACCCATTCTTCCTTGTAGATAGGATAAATAATGCCTTCTTGTAGCATTCCTTCAATCTCTTTTTGAAAGATCGGTTTGTACTTATGCACTAACTTGTATGGTCATTTTTTAATTGGATTTTCCCCTAGGATTAGTTCGATCTTCATTTCACCCATTTCCTCTACAAGTCCTTTAAGATCCTTGTAGTCATGTGCAAAAACATATTGATACTCTTTTAGTAGACTGACTATGTCGCTTGTTTTCTTGTCAGATCAATAATCCTTTGTTCACACAATTTTTGGTTGACCATCGTTTGATATGTTGAATTCCTTCATTTTAATTTCCCTGTCCATCCATTCTAGTGGGTTTGCTTCATCGAGGTGGTGTTCTCCTTATTCAATTTTTGTAAATCTTTTTGGGAAGTTGAGTTGTTCCTGGTCTTCTTTGTGTTCCATGGCTATACTTAAATACCAATTTCACATGATTCTACAATTCTAGATGGTATTTATTCCATTGGAAGCTCTGTCCTGGCCATTTTATATTCTCCATGTCAATCCTCCATGCAGTCAAGATTTCCTTATTTTCTACCAACACAAAATTGCTAGTTGATGTCGATCCTCCATCGACCGACATTTTTTCTTTTTCTTTCTATTGAGTTGGTGAAGGACTTTCTAGAAATATTTTTATTTGGCATGTTGTTTCTTTCAAGTGTTCCTCTACTGGATTAAATTTGAAGTCTTGGAAAAATTTTCCTTCAATTTCATCCTAGTTTGAAGTGTGGCCGCAAGATTATTCAATCTTATACCATTTACTTGGTATCTCATCTAATGTATTTGGGAACATATGGGTCCATACCCTTTCATCCTTGTATCCTATTCTTCGCCATTCATTTTCACAACATTGAATATGTTTTGCTGGATTGTATCTGATTTTGAATGTGGGAATATCTGCATCTTTGGATAGTTTCTTATCGTCAAATATTTCAACAGATGTGTCAACATAGTCATCCATGTTTGTAATCAGGGGGAATGCATTTCCCACCATCTTGCAGCTTGGCGTGTGAAAGTTTCCACAAGACTATGTGTCCTTCCTGTCTCTCCTATGTATTTCGATACCTCTTCAACATGGGTCGAAGGGGTATGTCATTCACTGTATCACAAGGGTTTGCTTATCTGATTGTCAGCCAGAATGAGGGTGGAATTTTTTTGGGTTATTTTTTCATATACTTTTCGTATAGCCTGGATTGAATAACATGTATTAAGATGTTTCTTTGGAATACCTTCTTTATACCAACAATCTTTTTCATGTGCTTCATAGTTTTCTATTTTCCAGTTTGTAAGGCGGAGTCAGAATTATGTCCGACCGACATGTGAGATTCTCTCAAAATTTCTCCTTCTGCAGTTGGTTCTATATAATATTTTTGTTCATTTTTTATCTGATATAGACATCTAGTTTCTTTATCTTCTTCCCATGACTCCATCCATGGTTTTCCTTCCTTTAGATCTAGGGGAATAATACTTTTCTCTCACTTCCTTTCAATTTGATTCTATCTCTTTCCAGGGAGATAGTTGCTTTCATTTGTTGACCCCATGGATGACCAACAAGAGTTGCATACTCTGTCATTCCTTCGACAACATATTTCACCTCAAATTCAACCGAAGTCGATATTCACATAATTTGTGCGTCGACATTTCTCAATATTCTGATTGGTTCTATTAATCTCTGATCAACTAACTTAAGATCATTCATTGTGGGTGTTATATTGGGTCAACCCATTTGTACCAATGTTTCTCATGGTAAAATATTGACTTGTGAACCAAAATTGATGACCACCTGATTGACCATCATTCCTTCGATCTTCAAGCCGACTCGTGGATCGTAAACTTTGTTGTTTTAAGAGAGGTGATTTGCATCCTTCGTCAGTTTTTGACCATATTTGTATTCTTGTAGTGTGTTGAGTAGGTCCAATAGCCTACCTATCCACTATTTTTCTTTGAGTAGTTGCAAAAATTCTTGGATGGTGTCTTCATTTCGACTTCTTGGATTCTGTTGATCTTTTGTGGAATTTCTGAAGAATTTAAGAGCTTCTCTCATTATTTTCTCTTCTTTATCTGGGTTAGGGAAGTTGTTAGCCTTCTTTCTTTGGTAATATTTTAGTGGAGTATGGATGTCTCATCCTGCGCCCGACCTTGTAACAATATGTAAGTTTTTGGAGTTCCTCACTTCTTCCTTGGATACTACATGTAGTGAATTCACATTTTTTCTAGGTATAATTTTTTCGAGTACTATCAAGCAGTATTCTAAAGAGTGATATCCAATGTCGCATATGTTGCAAAACTTTAGATCAATTCTGTCTTTTATAGAAAAATATTTGCTTTCGTGATCATTTTTCCAGCAGTTAGCACAATATGGTCGTCCACGACCTCGACCACCAAATCTACGTCGAACTCCTCGACCTTGACCATGACCACAGAAATGATCATCTCTTCAACCATAGTTGTTTTCTTGGTCATTGGTTTCTTTTTGGTAGACTATTCATATATTATTATGATTTCTAGCATTTATATGGAATTCTGAAGTTCGGTGATCAAAATCTTCACATATGTGGTGTTGACACCAAGATTAAATTTTTCCACCCTTTAAAAATGAAGCTTCATCGTTTCTTGAGCCATGGAGCCGCCCTTAGTCCAAAATAGAAAGGAATCAGAATCACCTGCTCCTTTTCAGGTTTCAAAATTCGGTTCCTCTCGAGGTGTGATCTTCAACTATCCCTTTTACCGATGCTGAAATCCCAAAGCCATTTCAAAATATTAAGAAATATAAAGTAAAAAGGGGGAAGAAACAAACGTTACATTTTTTGTTGTTTACCACAAAGCACTCTTTAATTCGTAATTAATAAAATCCCTAAACACAATTATCTCTCCCTTAGTCTTTTGCGATTCATTTTTCTCTCTTCTAAAGTGTTTTCAAACTCTTCTCCTTTGAACTCACAGTCCTCGATTTTCCAAAAAGAAAAAATTAAAAAGCAATTGTCCACTAATCATGATTAATTAAAGTTTTTTAATACGAATGATTAGCACCTCGCTAATCCCATCGCAATTTCATGATCCAGGGTTTAGTTGTGACATATCCCCTGACGACAGGATCCCCGAAGTTTCGAAATGTGAAATCGCGTTTTCTTTAAACAAATCCTAAGATTAAAAGATTAAACTGTTTTCAAAACATGATTAATTATGATTAATTTGTTTTTCGCCTTTTGGGAATTAAGGAAGGCAGTGATTTTCGGGTTTTCAGTTTTGAAATCGCCGATATATGGCAGTATTAATAACGGGTAAATGCAAATATTTTTGACATGAGTTCGTATCTCTAAGAATATATTTCAAATTAAAGCATTTATTTTTCATCGATGGTATCAATACACTCACTACAACAAAAAATTAGATATTAATAAATTTCTTGTGTGTCGAAGTTCATTCTTAACCTTTACCTCTGTAGCGAGTCACATTTGTCCAATTTTATACACTTTTCTCTGTAAACAGGTTTCTGGTACAGTATAACCACCATGGTGCCCAAGAATGCCACCAAGAAAAATGAGGAAGTTTCAGAGGTCTCAAGTCTAGACGGAGATGTTGTATCTAATACAATACCGCATGCACTAGAGGGGGTCAAATTGGTAGACCTCAAGCATAGGAAGCACAATCCTTACCAGTTAGTGGGGAAACACATGGCCCAATGCAATATGAAAGCATATGAACATGAGGATTCCCCTTGGGATGACATGTTCAAAGGGACTAAGAATTATAAAGAGGTGTTAGAATGAGTACAGACACTGTCGTCCGATTTGCAAGCTATTTTTCAGACCTTTCGAAATCATAGATGGAGTGGTCTACCCAAAGTACTACAAGGAGAAGAAATCAACCTTCCCCAGGAACAAGAAAATACTCCCCCAAGCTTCGAACAGGGAGCACGGGAGAAGGGCAATCCCAAAAAAGTCCCACAAGATACTAAAAGGCCCCCACAAAATAAAGAGGCCTTACAGACAAAAAAACCAGAGACAGAAGCAGAGAGGAGGTCCGGGATACCTACAGACTCTAGTAAGATTACTCCCCCTTCATCACTTGCTGTTGATTTCAATATGCCTAAGACAATAGAAGGGAAAGGATCTACAAAGCTAGGAAGTCCCATAGCTTCCTTAACCCCCTTACAATATGCCTTTGGATTCCCACAGACGGGAGCCATATTTGTTGATGACCTCACCTCTATCTCCATAGATGAGATTCCTCCTTCTGATTAT
>CBVK0102682090.1:4090-18824 GCA_900067695.1 Picea abies | reverse complement strand
AAAGAAACGTGGTAAGGAAGACGAGGTTTCAAGTCGGTTGGATAAAAAATGATCGCTTTTGGGTTACAAGTCTCTATCACTCCCAAGGTGGAAAATAAAGATTTGTTTTTGTGAGGGGAAACTCTAGAGGACTTCCAAAGAGGATATCGTGCAAGGGGTATGTGCCAGATCCTCAACAAAGGAGTAGTTATGGGTGGCCCTCATGTTTGGATTATGAGCAACCTTCTTAAACACACCTTTAGGGATGTGAGTCATCGTTTCACCCATCTCCTTCTCAATTTGGAGAGGAGTCGGTGGGTTAGTGGCTTTTTTTCCCTTCTTGGAAGATTTTGGCATTCTGTAGTATCAGACCCTGGTCATTAAATGGGCCTCAAAATTCATCATGTAAATATTTGTGGCCGGGTTGTTATCGGTAGGTGTAGGGGGTCCCTAAATGCCCTCTTCCACGCTCGTGGATGCTGAATCTTGAGCCATGTTTTTCTCTTGTGGAAAAGGGTTTTTCAGCACAACAGGTTGTTGCTCCACTAATATCTTTTGGGCTTCTACAATACAAGGGAACATATGAGTAGCGTGGTATTCCATGCAGATATTACATAGATACTTCAACTTGTTCTTCTCCTTTTTATCCACTTTACCCTTCTTATTTCATTGTTTCTTTTTTCCCTCGGGCTATTGGTTGGACTTGGGATTCGCCAACTGCACACTGTGTATGTTCAACATTTGGGTAGGGGGAACAACTAAATTCAGATTCTGGCTAGCCACAGTCTGTTGTATTGACAATTGTTGCAATTTATTCGACAATAGATCCATGGAATTTCTTTGTGCTGAGCCCAAAATACTATAAGCATGGGGTCCATACTTTTGCTTGGCCTTATCAAGAGTAGACTGTAGTGTAGCCAGAAAAATATAGTAGAGCATGTTGAACTAAGAGTAGATTAGTTCAAGATGTTGTGCTCTCATAATCGCCTCCTCTTATTAAAACACTCTGAAAGTTGCTATGTCCTTGGATACACAGGGAACCAAAGATTTTAGGAACCACTCAAGAAAGAAACTAGGAGGGACCTTGACCTTAATTAAGCTCTTTCTATGTCTCCATTCTCAGATATGATCAGAGATGTGGACAACCTTGGTTTGCTAAAATTTGGCTAGCAATTTGGTGTCGGCATCATATCTCACAAGTAATTGTAAATGGTTCAAAAAAACCATTTCCAATTCGTTGAATTTAGAGTACCTTGAGCGGTCGAGTTCAATATACCATTTCACAACACCCCCTATAAGAGTGCATTGAAAAAGGTGCAGCTGGAGAGAGTCATCCTTCAGTGAGTTTGATGAGCACCATAAATGAAAAGTCATCACATGATTACCTAGATCTTCTCCAGGCTTTCCTTCAAATTTCAGAATATCTAAGGGAAACTTAGTCGTCATGGGGGGCTAATGCAAATCGTGAAAAATTGGGTCATTCAGTAATATCGACAAGTCCGGTTGATGTAGCATTGCCAAAAAAGGTAGTTTCGGTTGTGAACTATTTATATGAAAAGAGGGTCCTATAGTTTGGTTGGCACCAGGTTGCCAGGAAAAGTTTGAATGTTGTCTAGGATTTTGGTAAAAATAGTAGCCTTGACTAGCATAGGGAAACTGTGTTTGTTGGGATATCATCAACTAACTCCCTAAATTGGAGGACATAGCTTGTGTGAGGATTTCTCCCTTCATTTTGTTCCAAGGACCTTGGAAGGGGATGCCCCCAACTGATCCGATGGGAATAGGTACAGAGTCATGCTTGAGGTTACATTGATTATGGAAGGGGTTTCCCCCGACCGACATCCCTTGTGAGGGAAATTATCCCTGCCAAGGATTCCAAATACCCTATGTGGAGAAAACTCCATTTGTTGGTCCCTGTGAAGGAATAGTACCTTGCATCAGGTTATGTTGACCAAAATTAGGGTTTCCCCCAACCAAGACAACAGTCAAAGTAAAATAATTTTTCCCAAATGCCTCGAAAAAAGAGAATGACATAGATCCCATCGATGTTATATAAGACGAAGGTCCTAAACTTACTCCACCAAACAAGCTATAATTATCGTTTGGCCCAATTGGCTACTGAAAAAAACCACCGAGAAAAGGGGATGGAGGAGGTATATGACCCATGTTAGCACTGATAATCACCCTCATATGCAAAGAGGATAATCCCAATATCCATCAAAGTATGTGTAAATGTAAATGAGTGATTAAAGGTCAAATGGACANNTGTGTAAATGTAAATGAGTGATTAAAGGTCAAATGGACAAGACTCAGAATAATAATGTTTTAACTCATAAATCTGGGCTAGCATTCATAAGAAAATGAGGTCTTGATTAGATTCAGTCAGTGAATGGGAGTAAAAGTGAATAGGAGGAATACTTAGTGAGGGAGGTGTAAAGTTCTACTATTGACATCAGGTCTTCAAGCATCCCAAGGAGGAAAAACTCAAACACAAGAAATTCTTGAATTCAACGTTAAAGAACATTGAAGAACATCATAGAAGTATTATAATAAAAAATTCATCATAACACAACAATAAATATAGCATATGGATCATCCAATCATGAATACTTTAGCATAAGAGGTAATAAGATGATATAAAGAAAAAATGACTTCTATTAATAAAAAATTCTCAAGTCCAATACATAACCAGAGAAAAATCTACCAGTCAAAAATATTACAATCAAGGAGCCCAACTCAACCATTAGAAAATCACTAATCATTTTGAATATGTACTTATAACCCAAAAGGAAAAGCAACAACTAGAGGTGCAAGTTGGCTACCCTCACCTAGGATTATCTAAAACAATTACCATTCTAACACCTGTGTTAACAGCTCTGAACAAAATGCTACAAATTAGGAACCTTGTTGGCAACCACTCCAACAATAATTAAATGACATGTCTCCCTTTAGGCACATTCCTTTTCATTTCCAAGTGTCCTCTAGTGGTTGTATGTTTCCTACATGCTGCCACCTATGATCCTCGATTCTCTCCACATCATCAACCATTCAAAGGAGTCATGAATTCTAATCCTTGATTGCAAGGGTCAGTTCGTAGCACCATTCAGTAGTGCATTGGGTATCCAATTGTGTAGTTCCCTTTGCAAAAAAAACTATAGATTTCGTAGCGCCTCCTCCAAAACAGGTATGCAAATTTTGTAGCGCCAATCCTGTGTAGCTCTTCATATTTCATAGTTCCTCCTCCAAATCAGGTCTACAGATTTCATAGTGCCAATCCTGTGTATTTCTACATTTTTGGTAGTTCCATCCATCAAAACAACTCTGTGGATTTGGTAGCGCCACCCATCAATTGTTCCTACAGATTCGGTAGCTCCATTGCTAACATAGTCTTGCAGAATTGATAGCACCATTGTTAAGTTCAGCTAGGAGAATTCATATCATTCTGCAGAATCGGTAGCACAGTTTTGAAGAACATAATATATAGAATATTCCATAGCATGATGGAACTACAAAATATCTGTGTTTTTTCTATGTGATGAGACCAATCCTTCAAAAAAAACAAAAAACTTAGCTAATGGATTAGGAGCCTACAGATGCCTGTATAGGTGGAAAAATTATACTTCCTTGATAACTTTACTCTTGCAAAAAGAGATCACCCACAAAAATGGATTTTGTATCCCCCAACTACTTCATCAACCTAGTACTCCTCCTTGTTGTAGGAGAGCTTCCCTCTATCATGGCAGCATAATTTTCCTTTGCATGGATACTCTTCTTGAATGCATGTGTACTCTTCTTCACTACTAGTTCATCTGTTTAAATTGCATCTTGTACCAGAACATTTAAGTTCCTCTAGGTCATTTCATCCTTGAAATGATTCAATTCTTCCTTGATCTTTATATTTTGAGGCTAAAAGACTCTGTTTTTCCTGTATAGGTTCTTAAGTTGCTTATGGAGAGGCGGGGTTCTTCTTGTTGGAAATTTTTTTAGATCAAGGGTTTTATTGTACATATCCATGATCTCCTTCATCTTAATTCTCTTGGTAAAACTATATGCTTTGAAACAAGAAACCTCCTTCCTATCCTCCCTGAGATGTCTGATCAATCTTTTGAAAGTGGGATAACTAGGTGGAGTGTTGATGATAATCACCTCAATAGGTTTCTCAATGCCTTTGTCCTTATCTTTCTACTGAACAGGGGCTCTGTATATCGCCCCAATAGGATTCTCAATTCCTTTACCCTTATCTTTCTCTTTCCTTGGAACTAAAACATTGGGTAGGACTTATGTTTCAACAAACTCCTTGAGGGTTGATAATCTAGTAAATGGATTCCTAATTTTGATATTTGTTTCTTGATCAGGGGAAGGTAAATGCAACTTCCTTCCTCTCTTGTCTATGGTTTTGATGGATGAAGGGAATTATTCCAATTTAGGTACAGGGGGAGGTGAAAAATATCTCTGTGGAGAGTGATTAACCTCTCTCCATTCTTCTTCAATTTCCTTGTAGCCTTCTTTGTCTTGAGTAGTGGATTTTCTTTTTCTCTTCATACTTGTTCCTGCTGGAGAAACACCGGTATATGGAAAATGGATTTGCATCCTAGAATGATGAGTAGACTCTATATCCAACTGCATATGGGAAGAGACAATGAACTTTTCCCAAGGCATGTTCCTATCATTCAATTCTTCCATCTCCATCATCTTGATCAACCCAGAGTGAAAGATACTAGTGTCCACAACCTTGGACTTGTCTTGGAATCTATCAAACATCTTTCCCATGCTCCTCAAAAGATAAAAAGGGATATCCATTGCATCTTTACTAGTGAAATGTAGAAATATTATTAGATGATATTGGTATAGCATGTTAAACTTTCCCTCACATGTAAAGTATCTCTGGATGATCTTCAGTATTTTATCAAAACCTTCAACTAGGTGGCTTCTAGGCACTCCCTTGGACAAATTTTTTGTCTGATAGTCGGGTTTGAGGAAGTCCTTGGATAAGGAAACATTTAGGATCATGAATTTAAACCACATCTCACCAGTATTAGGAATCCTAGTGGATGCTACAATAGAGGCTTCAGATACCTTAAACTCAAGATTTACCACCTTAGTCTTAATTCCATCAAATGTAATGCAAACTGCCTTTCTACTGCAGGGTGTCCCCTCTACATGATTTGGAAAAAAGAGAGGCAACCAACCCTTTGTAAAACCTCCCTGACCATTGGCTCAACATCAAATAGGTGCATGTCAGAGGGTTCAATCTTGACCACACTCCCTCCCTTGTGAGACTTCTTCCTTTGAGGTGTCTCCATGCTCCCTCCCTTGTGAGACTTCTTCCTTTGAGGTGTCTCCATGGATATAAATAGGGTATTAAAGGTTGTGATGTAGTGAGGGGTAAAAGAAACAAATAGATGCATATCAAATGAGAAATGAAAGTGACTAATGGTTTCTCTCTCTCAAGGATTTTCCTCCAACTCACCTTGAATTAACAATAGACTCCTTTGATGGCCTTTCTTTAAAATTGAGAGAAAGAAATTTTGAGTTAAGGAAGGCAGGGTGCACTATTCAGTTTTATATCACCACACCATGGTCATCAAATATTTGGAAGGGTAGGGACTTCCTCCAATCACTTACAACATATCTTAATATGAATGAATGATGATACAATGAAAAGAAGAGGCTAATGCATGGGTCTCTGAATACAAAATATAGGACTGACCAATCTAAGTAAAAACAAAACACATGAAACAGGGGATATGTAGCGTAGTCTTAACAATGACTTTCTATAGCGGAGTGTGCAAACAAGGGCCAAGTGACTGAATGGGTACTCAATATTCAGAAGAAAAATGACTTGAACTCTAGAATAGGTGAAATCCAGGTGACAATTGGTTGCAAACTTTGTGGAAAAAGAGTTACAAGTGCAAATGGCTGAGAGAGGATGCAGTCTGTTGCATTGAGCGTGACTAAAATACAAGGAAGGGGTATCTCAAGACTTTGCCATGCAATTGAGAGGACTCACGAAATACTTGGAGATTGTGACTAATAATGGAGGATTTGCAACAAGTTAGGAAAATTCTATGTCCACCTCAACCTCCAATTTAGCTTTGACATTTGATCCTGTAACACAGTCTGTAGTTGGTCCGAACTAGTGATTTCAACAACGTCAAGCTTGAAACAAAATTCAAATGCTTAAACCATTAGAAAGATTCATAAATGACCAGATTTTGATATTCTCTTTTAACGTCAAGGGCATTGAAAACAAGGTAAATCATGACCTCAGCTGATTATGATGAAATATAACATAGATCATAGGATAAAGGTGCGCTATGGAAAATCCTAGTGAGTTTGCAGTGATTTTTTCAAAATTTGATTTGAGGACATAGGGAGGACATGTAAAGGATAAAGAGTATGAGTGGATTGAGTGATGTGTTAATTCATTTGGATCATGGGGTGGGTAATGCTTGATGTTAATTCAAGAGGTGACTCAAAACCATAAATCATAGAATGAACCTACACTTAAAATATATGTGTGGGACAAAAATGATCCAAAACCACAAGTCTTTATTTGTTCAAACTAACCTAAGAAAATCACACAAATAAAAATAAGAAAGACTAAAGTCTAAATGATAAAAAAATAAACCTAAGGGATAAAAGACCTAAGGCAATTCCATGTGATAACAACCCCCACCATAAGGGATATCATTAAAATGGATATAAGTGCCCCCGATTGACCCTTTCATGGGAGCGTTCAACCTCCCTGCCCCTAGACCCATGGTCTCTAAGGTAGAATAAGTAAGAATCTAGTTCGAATCAAATTCAGGCATCCCATATGATAAGGGAGGGCCCATCACACTCTAAGTAAATGGGACAGTGATCGAAGTCGATAATGGTATTAAACCGCTGCTCGAAGTTGAGGGAGTCGAGACCACTATGGTCCTGACTGGTGAAGGTGGGAGAGGAGGTAGGATGCCCTCTTTGGTAGTAGTTGTAATGAGAGTATGAGGACTCCTAGATGAAGTAGTATCATTTGCTTCCATTTCCTCTTGTAGGAATAACTGGCACACAGAAGGTGTGACCTTGGGAGGGACAATATGAATCAAGATCTGCGTCGACAACTCGGTAATCATAGGGTTAGCCTGCCTGAGAGCCTCTGCCTCAACATCAATAATGAGATTCTCCTCGTGGAGCAGGCTCGAGCACAGTTTCCTGCGGCCCGGTCACTTTCAATGACCCTTCTTGGTCAAAGTCTTTGTTGCAATGGTCGTGAAGGTGGCTCCAATGTAACCGATAACATGCCCTCAAGCCTTCATGACTGGTGGGTCTGTTGATCATGCACTTTTTAAAATGATCAACCAACATAGTAAGGCTTGAATAACTTTGAACATGAAGCACACACTAAAATGTTTCCTAAATAAAAATCAAGCAGTCGACTATCTAGTAGGAAGGATAGTTACGCCAATCGACATTAGAACAACTAACTGGTGTAAGTGCAACTCAAGAAAGGAAGCACCCTCTAGGTATAATATACAAAGAGAGATCTGACATCTTCTATAGGTACCGTGGTGTACCCCCATAGTCACCTGTGTAAGTCCCTAAAATATGGGCAACTAATTTTCCAACTCACAGTCAGTTACCAGGAGGGAACAATCAACAGTTGGGTAGATCATAATGAGAAGGGTAAGAAGTCTGAAGCCCTTCAAGGGTATCAAAAGAAAATGTCCTAAAAGACAACAAAGGATCTTGAACGGATTCGAGGTCCACAAATCTCTGTAGGAAAATTAATTTGGCATTATTCTCGAGAAAGACCCTCAATATACAATCCTCACTATGTTCAGTCCAACTTTTGAGGAGTTATCTCTGCTTCCTTTCCTCATGTGACCTCATGTTTATCCCATGTGTTACAGGGAGGTCTTGACTAACTCTTACGAAACTAGACTTAAATCACTCCCTAAATCATACTCCAATGTTTTATTTAATTTCTTTGAAGAGTTTCCTCTCCAAACCTAATTCAAGGCCCTAAAACCCTAAACTAGTTTGTGAACCATACAAACAGAAAAGTCTAATGTATTTTAGATTAGGCATTATTTTTAAGGATTGATTGAATCAAAAGGTACGGTAGTGAAACTAATGGTTTTATAAAGATATGAATAAGGAGGAGAAAAATTAAATCATTTGAAAGGAAAACTACTTCGAATTTAAAAGCAAAGATTGTAACTAACTCTTTCTAAACTCAACTTTTGTTAACTGATATTTCAAGATATTGTAAAGAAAACCTAAAGCTTTCTTTCCCTTGAATACAAGATAATTATGTTTCAATAAATCAAGAAGAACTTGACAATAAATACTCTTTTTCCTTTTTCAAATAACAACTTTAACTACTTCACCAAACTAAATGCAAGAAAAATGTTTTTTTTTTTCTTAACTGCTTTAAAGAGAAAAACTGAAGTAAAATTTTATTTTTTCAAAGAAATTAAGAAAAGAATAAAAATAAAATTGAAACAAGACTGGTAAATACCTTCATCCCACTATGGATCATGGGGATTAAACCAATAAACCAAAAAGACAGATCTAAGACTCGACAACTTGCTTAAAAACGTTTTTAGGGTAAGCACAAGAAGACTAAGAAAACAAGTAAAATGGAACCTATACCCAAGATATGGCCACAAAAATAGACTCTAGTTGATCCATGAAAGCCCTCAGAAGTTTAACTTCAATCAGGAAAGAGGCAGACTCCCTCTTTAAAAAAAAATAACTTTCATGAAACAGAGACGTGGGTTGTTACATCAGCCACCTGCATAAGTACGGAGGATGTTTACTATGTAGAGCGTGTATGCACGTGGGATGACCCAAAATAGGGTGCATACACCTCTGAGTATTTTCAAAAATAAAAATATAAGGCATACTTATAGGGAAGGGACAACTGGTATGCACCCTGGAGGTGACCGGAACCCCTTGAGAGACTCAGTAAACTTGACTGAAACTCAAAAGGAAAAAAAAACAATCACTCAACCCAAAAACCCCTAAAAAACCCTAAAGAGTTCCCCAGTATGGTCTCCAATTCTTCTAGTAGGAAATTGCCCCATTTAAGTACACCAGGGTTTAAGATACAGACATAGTGAATGAGTATATAAAAGTCAATCTATTTTCTACTCTACCCCAAACATGCCAAAAAAAATGAAAAGAAAGAAATAAGAGAGAATATCGGTAATTGTACCTTTTATCCCATGTATGGTGATGATCTCCTCTAGCTATGTAGTTCCAACGATTGCACGTCTCCTCCTAAGGTTGACTTGCATCCAAAACTAGGAAAACAAGGACTACAAGCATGCTATTTTATTCATGAGTTAGGGTTCGATATCAAATTTTAACTATAAATCAAAGAAGATACACAAAACATCATCATTTGGGACAGCCACAGGGAAACGAGATTCTTTTATTCATCAAACAAATACTAAAACTTATAATATGTTTCGACCACCATTCTATGAAACTTGTCTGTGATCCTATTTACAATGCTCCAATTGCACCTTCAGTAGGAATATTATCTCAATCTTATGATCACCTCAAGGTAAGGGAATGGATTGAATGGGGGAAGAAGGGGCTAATGAGGGAATGATGAGGTAATATCTCACAAAAGGTAGCAAAATCTTGGGCAAGGAAGGGAAGTGAAATTGGATAGAGTTTCACTATTCTTATGCTTGGATGTAAAATGATACCCCAACACCTCATTTTATATGAAAAAAGGATGGTTATTTGGTTGGGTGACGAGCTATAGCAGGTGAATTGGTTGGGAAACCTCCAATAGCCTATGAATTTCACTGAATTCCTTACAACTTTTTTATTTTTGCAACTTTTTCAAGCATACGTGGGTTTTTTAGTGTGCAAAAAGTGTATTTATGTGGCATTTATAACATGAAGCATGCATATGTAAGTGATATGTAATGGTGCAGGCCATGCACATGCTCTAAAAAATGTTTTTTTAAGAATATCTTCTTAGCAATGTTTTGGCAAATTATGTAAGTAAGAGGGCCAATGCCATGTATGCAGGAGTAGGGAATTTTAGGTCTATAACACCAACTTCATGACCTCATAACTCCTCAACCGTGATGAACCATGTGGCGTACCACATTTCATCGGGAATGACACCACAATGCATATCCATCTATGACCATGTTTCCTTCATTGACATTATCATTCATGTCCTTATTCCTCAAACAACTTCAAGCTTCAGAACCACGCATCTGGGGATTTTTGTAGACTTCTTCAAAGCATATTTTGATAAGGACCATTCTTAGAGATACACAATAAGTATACCACTTTGGAGACTTATATAAATACACCCATCACATATGTTGACATCAATGAAAACCACTGCTTGTTGACATCAATGAAAACCCATTGTACAACAATATCCCCATTTGAAATTGATAGAAACACTCATGGCATGGGAACACTCATGCTCCCCTGTGACCATCACTCCCCCTTTTTTCATGCATCCATTCTTTCTTTTCCATTTCCATGCCTTTTTTTTCTCTCTCCCCCTTTGACATCAATGGAAAAGGGTAATAAATTTTTGGGATGCTCCCCCTGCCTCAAGCTTGTGCTTTGTCTTCATGATTCTTCCTCTTGTAAATCTCTGATGTATCTGAAAAACATTCAAAAAATTATTTACTTGGATTCTTTATTTCTTTTGCTACTCTCCCTCTATCTTACTATGATTGATGTCATGTGAGTCACTGTGGGGCAGAAAATACTCCAAACTCCTATCAAAGATACTGAAAGGTCTTTCTCAGAATAGATTTGGTGAAGATATCTGCAATTTTCTCTTTTGTCCCAATATACTCTAGCTTGATGTTCTTCTTTGTAGCCTCTTCCTATAGAAATTGATACTTGATAGGAATGTGTTTCATCTTGGAATTCCTCATTGGATCCTTGGAGATAATGACAATGTTTTTGTTTTCAAAAAGTATATAAATGGGCTCATCCTACTTCACTTGTATATCCTATAAGATCTTCTTCATCCATATAACTTGAGTGCAACATGTTTCCGTTGCAATATATTATGCTTTTGTTGTCGAAAAAAGTACCGATGATTGTTTCTTACGTTACCAGACACTCACCTAAGTAGAAAGTTACTCCACTTGTATTCATTCTATCGTCAATGCTACCTACCCAATATGCATATATGTAGGCGACCATAGATAGATCCTTTCATTTTGGATACCATAATCCAAAATATTTTGTTTCCTTGAGATATATAATTATTCTCTTTACTTCCATAACATGTGTTTCTTTCGGTGTTGCTTGAAATATTGCAACCTTTCTAGCTTCTTGCATCACATCTGGTCTTCAAGTTGTCACATAGATTAAGTTTCTAATCATTGATCTATATAGTCTCTAATATGCATCTTTAGAATCATCATTCTTGCTTAACTTGCAACTGGTCTTCATAGGAGTACTCATAGGTTTGCAATATTCCATTCCAAACTTCTTTAACATTTCTCTAATATACTTGGTTTGAGAGATGAAAAAACATTTATTATGCTGACATATCTATAATCCCAAAAAGAAAGTTAATTCACCAAGAAAAGACATTTCGAACCCATTTTTCATATATCTCTCAAACTTCTGACTCATCCAGTCATCATTTCTTTTGAGGATGATGTGATCTACATAAAGCTCAATTATCAATATATTGTCTCGATCAACTTTTATGTAGAGATTGTTTTCTGCATTTCCCTTCATGATTCCTTGTTTTTGTATATACCTTTCCAATATCAAATACCATGCTCTAGGGGGCTTCTGAATTCCATACAACACTTTCTTCATCCTGCAAACACAATCTTCCTTTTCAGACGGTAGAAATCCTTTTGGTTGCTCGATGTAGAATTCTTCTTCTAATTATCCCCTAATAAAGGAGGACTTAACATCCATCTGACATGCCTTGATTGGTTTGGAACATGCATAGGCTAGGATTAATATGATTTCTTCCATTCTCGTAACTGGGGAAAAGGTTTCTTCAAAATCTATACCTTCAATCTGAGTGTATCCTTTGCAAAATAACCTTTCTTTGTTTTTGGTTACATGTCCATCCTCATTCAGTTTGTTTTGGAAAACCCACTTTGTACCAATCACATTCTTGTTTTTCAGTATTGGAAACAATTCCCATGTGTCATTCTTCTCGATCTAGTCCAACTCTTTATCCATAGCCTTGATCCATTGTTCATCCTTGATTTCCTCTTCAAAACCACTTGGTTCAAATGTAGATAACAATGCTAGTTATTGTTGTTATGGTGAAATTATTCTTCTTCCAGTTTCAACTCGTGCATATTTATTCCCAATAATCTATTCTGGTGAATGATTTTTCTGTACTCATTGGCTAGGTGTCTTAGGAGGCATATACTATTCATCTTCCTCTAGTTCTACTTCTAGCTGCTCTTCTTATTCTTCTTCTACTACTACTACTTCTTCTTCTACTTCTTTTTATTTTAGATCTTCCTCGTCATCCCGCTTTTCTAAGTATTTTCTTCCTTCTTTGTCCTTCCATACATCTGTCCCATCAAATTTTACATTAATGCTTTCCATGATTTTGTTCAGTCCTGGACTGAAACATTTATATGCTTTTCTTTTGCTTGAATACCCAACTAGTATTCCCTTATCAACTCAGGAGTCAAATTTTTCCAACCTTCCATGTTCTCTTTTGATATAAAAATTGCTTCCAAATAATTTGAAATGCTTCATATTTGTCGATCTTCCTTTACATAACTCGTAGGGAGTCTTATCATTGTTACTTCTAAGCATTCCTCTATTTAGGATGTGAAATGATATATGAATTCCTTGTGCCAAAAATATGTCACTCAACTTGGAATATTTCAACATGATTAGGGCCATTTCCTGTATTGTTCTATTAATCCTTTCGACCAATCCATCTTGTTGAGGTTTCCTAGCCGTTGACAACTATATATGTATTCTATGTTCTCCATAGAAATCTATGAATTCCTTTGATGTAAATTCTCCTCCATTGTCTTATCTCAAACAATTCATTTTCAAATCCATCTCGGTCTCAACCATCTCTTTGTATATATTGAACTGTCAGACCAATATAACATTTGTTTCCTTGGAATCTTTGCTCCCAAGATTTATTGTGCCTCTACCTATTATTTTGGTAGAGTGATCATTTCCAAATGAAACCGATCCATCTCGTTCCTTATTTATAGTCAAAACATTGTTCTTGTCACCTGTCATATGCTTCAAACAAACTTTTTCAACATGAAACCCACTTTTATTGTGTTGAGCTTGTAGAGGAAGCAATAATTATTCAGTGTTGAGTTTATCCTAATTTATTCTCCATATTCTTGGTGGTTCCTGTTTATGACTATTGATAGTTTGCTTTGGTTCCTTTAGAGGAATAATCAGTCTACAATATTTTTCCATGTGTCCAAAATTGTTGCACTTGTAGCACTCTATTTCATTACATAGTGACACAAATCTATTGTGATTTATGTCCTATGCTTCATGTGACTTTATGAGATAACTGTTGTTTGAATATCCTTCATAATTGCTTATGTTCTTGGAATAGGCTCTATAGTTTGCAACTTTATGAATAAAATTGTGACAAGAATACCATAAACCAATAAAATTAGTTTGATATCTGGATGTAGCGGATCTTCTGAAAGGTGTTGATCTTATGAAACCTTCTTCTTCTTGAGATGATGTTGATTGTTGTTTCTGTGTTCAAAATCTTCTAAGTGGTCTAGTTCCTCTGTGATTTTCTTCTTGGGTGCCTTCGACTATTTTTGCATCAATGCTTTGTTCTTCTTCATGTTCTGTCATCTTGGAGCTCAAACCTTTATTGTTATGCATCTGGTTGTATCCTATCCTGAACCTATCATATTATGTCCTTTGGTTGCTAATGGTATCATCCAATATTCTGGTTTTATTCTTCCATTGAAGATCTTTTCTCAAAGTGACTATTTTTGCTTCCAAGCTTTCAATCATCTCCTCCTTTTCTCCTAACTAACTTCTGAGTGTTTCTTCAATCCTTTTGTTTTCTTATACTTGGATATTTAACTTCATGAATATTTTCTCAACTTATTATGAGTTGGAATTTTGATACCATTCTTTCTAATTTAACTTTGCCTTGAGTAACTTGATTTTCTTTCTTTCGTTCCCCAGTTATTCTAAGGAACTGATTAATTCTGCTCTAATATTGGCTTCACCTTATTATTTAGAATATTTAGAATCTTCTTCATCATCTTCTAATTCCATGAAGAGTACGCTTTCTGAATTATTGTCACTATCATCATCCTCATTTGATTAAGAGCTCTCTTCCTTTGAGTAGAAACTTTTCTTGAATTTTTTTTTAATTTATTTTTTTCTTCTCTTGTCTCCCTTTTGATTTTTCATTTTCTTATTAGTATATTATTCTTCATCGCTACCTTTATTATTATTGTTAGCACTGAGAGTCACCCTCATATTGCAAGAGGATAAGCCCAATACCCATCGAAATGTTTGGTGGATGTTGGTTTTATGAGTGGAGGTCAAATGAACATACCTCAGTACAAGAAAGTTTAACAAAGGAAATGGAATAACAATGCATAAGGAAATGAGGTCCTTATTAACTTCAGTCTATGGTTTAATATTAAAGGTTTAATACCCCAAGGAAGATCCCCAATTATATTATGAATTGTAATCATGTTTATAGGCTAGTGAGTCAAGTGTATATAAGTTGGTGGGCTTATGTGTTTATTAGGCCAGAGAGCCT
>CBVK0102682068.1:0-15318 GCA_900067695.1 Picea abies | reverse complement strand
GGTACATACTTGGTACATGGCTGGATGCACTTTTTTATGGTGCAGGTTGATTACAGGTTGTTTGGTACAGGTTGGTTCATGGTTGATGCACTTGTTTATGGTACAAGTTGAGGTACAGGTTGATGCATGGTTGATGCATGGTTCAGATTTATTGGTGCAGGTTTACAACAGTATATCTCATAGTGATAGTGTGACAGTGGTTCCATCATTATACTTCTACTTCAGGGTGGTTGGACGGGGCAAGGACAGGTGGTTGTAGCCACCTTCCGATTGTAGGTGGAGAACATAGGGGGTTGTAGCCTCCTTCTGGTTGTAGACAAAGAATTGGGGAGTTGGAGCTTCTTTCCGGTTGTAGCCTGAGAAACTAGGTGGTTGGAGCCTCCTTCCAGTTGCAGCTAGAAAACAAAGAAAGTTGGTGCTTCCAATGAATGTAATTCTTCAAGACTTATAAGAAAAAGCATTACGTGGTTTTCTCCCAATTTGGGGTTCCATGTAAAACATTGGTGTATTGTGTATGTGTATGATTGTTCATTTGTTCATTGCTTATTTACTGTACAGTTATTGGATGATAATGCTTCATTGATATAACACTTGGATTATATGGTTAAAAAGGATTAAATTTCTCTATTATTGATTCACCCCCCCTCTCAGTAATCCAACAATACCTCCCCAACCTGTAGTGATGAGGAGCAGATCCTCTTGAATGTACTAGTTGATAGGGGTAGTGTCTAGCATGTTGATGAATTTGTGCACCCACTTCTCTTTAGGAATGTTGCTCCAGGATTCCTCGCAATTTCACACATGGTCCTTCGGGCAGCTTCGACCTGTGTACCTAACTTCGCAGCCTGCTACTTGTGCTGAGAACTACGCTTTTATCAAAGTACAACATTGTACCCAGTATGTAATATTGCTTTTGTGTGTCTCCCACCATCTTGTTGGTGTTGCTTTCAAGGCCTCATCCATTGCCAATAATCTTTGTTGTGTTGGTACACTTGCTTCAAATTCTGACAAGAAGGCTTCTAAAGGATTCAAACCATCAAAGGTGGGTAAGTTACTTACTATTGTGCCGATCCAATGAACTTCTCTGGTTAATATAACACATCTTCTTGTAGATACTTCATACATTTTGTTTTGCCATTTCTCAAGTTCTTCTTCTAAATATGATGAACATGCACTGTCACTTCACCAGCTTAGGTTCCCATTGGCCGTAGGATTAATGTAATCCTGTTGTTTGGTTGTTAGTTTGTATATGTTTTCTAGTTCATATGTGTGGTCTTCTTCTCTGATAGGTTTTGTGTATCGCTAACCATCATCTAGATATAAAGGTGCAATGACCCTAAGGCCATCTCTTTGAAACGTCATATGTATTTTATTTAAATCAACCACAGTGGAATTATTGAAAGCCCAATCAATTCCTAATAGCACAGGGTAAGGATAGTTGTCATCAACTATCTCGATTACCTCAAAATATGAAAATGTTCTTACTCCGTCGATGTCCACAGGGACATGTTACAATCTTCCAAAGGGGCTTACATCTTGCTGATTAGCCATCCTAAGCCTGATAGGGGAATAGATCAACTTCGGTTTTCCCATCAGTGCCCAGGTTTTCTTTGTCATGACATTGACCTTTGACCCTAAGTCGAGGACCACATAATCTATGTCATACTCTCCTATTTGAGCATTCAAGTGTAATTACTTATTTTTCCTTCTCCTTTTAGAGACTTGGTGTACTATGCTATTCAGTAAGGGGTCTATCTTTCCTAGCTCATACTATCTGATTAAACTTTATAGCTCTTGTACAATGCTTTCATACTGAATCAACTTAATACAAGTAGATAAAAATTCCATGAGATTTCTTACCTCTTTTTCTTCTTTTGGCGAAGAAGACTGATCAAATTCCAGAGGCATTCCATATTCTCTTACTTCTAGTCGTTTTTTCGATGAAGAGCCCTAGTCTGCTTTGAACTCTTTTCTTGCCTCCTCAAATATTTGTCTTTCTTTCTTTGCATCAAAAGTTTGGCTCTTCTCTGTAGCTTTCCTGATTCTTGAGTCTTCTGTAGTCTTTCCTTGGGTCAGTCAGTCTTCTCCTGTAACAATGCCTCCTCTAGTGATAACAATGACTCTAGGGTCTTCTCCGCGAGGTTTAGCATATATTAGTTGCACTTGTGGGTTCTGTTAAGGTCCTTGTCTTTCTTGAAGCTTAGCTAGTAGCATAGGACAATCTTCTATGACATGTTCGAATGAACTGTAGTAGCTGCAAGTAGTGCAAGGGTTCTGATAGTACCTTTCTAAGTGTCCAAGTTGTGTGCAGTTGTAACAGATGATCTGTCCTTGACCTCGACCCATTCTTCCTCCTCGTCCTCTTCCTCTGAATCCACAGTGAGGGTTGAAGTTCCCTCTTCCTGGAGAGTTATACCGTGTAGTGTTTCCTTCTTTTTGTACTTCGCCTTGAATTTTTTATATGTCCCTTGACCTTTTGTGCATGAGGTCATAAGCCCTACAGTCCCTATAATCATGCCCCATGAACTTACAGAATGTGCAATACAAATTTGTGGGTGTCTGAACATATTTTTTCATGTCACTCACTAGGGCAATGTTTATTTCTGCATACCTCACACCAGGGTAGGGTGACTTGCTTCAAAGGGATCGAAGCTCCAGAGGCCAAGTATTCATGAAATAGGGGACAATTCCCCTTGTCATGGCCTTCTAATTTTCATCTAACACACCATATGTCTTCTCTTTTATCTTTTCCCTTGTCTTTCTTCACATCTTCGACCTACAGAGACAAACTAGTTAGTTGACTCAAGATTTGACTCATACCTGAGCTGGATTCTCCCATAGGGGCTGATTCTAGCTTCATGGTGATCTCCGGTGCCTCAGCCTATGAAGCAATCTTCTATTGCATCAGAGGAACTATGATATGTGGTAAGAGGGTAGCAATGAACCATTCCTTGTTCTATTTATCTGGGAAATGAAAAGTCAACCGACCTGTTAAGGTCTTGACTCTGATCGAATTCCCAAATAGGTTCGGATACCTTCTTCTTGATCTCTTTCAGCTCCATAATACATTGTGACTCCGATTTGGGTTTCTTTAACTCTGCAATCAATGCATTATTGATCTCATTTAGTGTCTTAGGCTATGCAAGTCCTTGGACAAGCTTCATGTACCAGCTCAGTGCATGATCTAGAGTAGTGCTAAACTGAGTTCTTTTAACAGCTTCATCGGTGACATTCTTAATATTCCACACAGCTTCACATAGGAACCAGTTTTGATCAGGGTCTTTAGATCCATCTCCCCTAAATATAGGGAGCCTCATCTCATCTACCATAGATCTTCCTAGGTTTCCTGACTTAGTATGTGGTGGACTACTAGAGACGGTGCTCTGAACACTTTGGTGACTTTGATTACTCTAATTTCTTAATGTTGTTGAATGAACAGGAGGAATAATAGTACTTACTTCAACAGTCTATGCAATTCCTGAAGTTTTTGGCTCTTCTTAGTGAGGTTCTTCAACTTTCCCTTCCTCTACCCTAGAGGGTTCTAAATGCTCTTCATCTATCAGATCCTCCTCTTCTTCACTATATAAACCCTCATCCCCGTAGTTCTTCTTGAACAGGTTCACAATATGAACTTCTATGAACGCTCTCCTACTACATGTATGTCCAACTTCTGTGTCACTGTTGATGTCTGAATTATTGAACATTAGCCTTTTCCAATCTGACTAACCACTGTATCTTCAATATGTTCTTCTCGTGCAACAACATCTTGATCCTCAACTTCAGGAAATGTAAAAATTTTCCTCTGGGTCCCTTGAAGAAATATCTCTCATCTTGGTTATATGACTCTACTCTGTCAACAACAAAATCGGTGATGTACCCTCCAATGGTGCTATCAAACTAGTGATCTACCGCTCATGACACGACAATATAGACTCTCTTGACCTTCTTGATCAACACTGACATCCAAACCACAGGAGGTATAGATTTTATCTCAAACTGGGTATCTTCTAACCTATCTAACCACTCATATATCTCCTGATGGATTCCTCCAAAGAAAATCTCATGTATATCGGTAAAGATATATCTTCCTAACCAATCCTCTGCACTGAAATTAGGGTTCTTGTTCTGGGCTTTAGTGAAGTCCTTTTCTTGATCCTCTATCCACTTTTGAATCTCTGTATTTGATGGAATCCACCTTGACATTCCCTCAAGAAGATTCATGTCCTGGCAATGGAACCATTTGTTGGCACAGGGGAAAACCCAGGGTTCAACTCTAAGAGTGCACGAACAATACCTAACTATTGGCCCTTTCGGCAACACCTGCGAAGCAGATGCAGTCTCACCCGAAGAAGCTATGGGGGGGTTGCAGGACAAAGATGTCTACAGCCAAGGGGAATATCAAGTGGATCTAACACTAGAAATATACAACATGCATATATCACTTATCAACTTAGATCTACTCCACACAACTACAGATCATATATAACACAATAATGCAATAGCAGTATATCAATAACAAATAACAGAACACCAATCACACATACGAGACAAGATATACGTGGTTCACCCTCTCTCTAGGGATACATCCACATAAATGTGCTTTATAATATATTAAGATGAAGAATACAGTTCTTGTCTATGCTCTTAGCTAGCAGATCTTCTTTCTTATTCTTTATGTATCTCCCCTTCCTACACCCCCAGCTATAGGAATTGATCCTCACACCTAGCTGGAGATCTTACAATACCTGAAGGATATTACACTTAACACTTCTCTCTCACACACAATAATCACTAATGCCAATAGTAAAACTAGAACGACAGTGAAAAAAACCCAACCCAGGTCATCTTGACCTTTATTTATACATTACAATAGCTCACTGACATCCTTAGGCCGAAACCTAGGTGTCAAAACCCTAGATACCAAAACCCTAGGTGTTTAAAACCCTAGGTCAACTTGATCCACATTTTCAGGGCTTCGCCAGCCTGTCTTTCTTTCCTTCTCGCACGGTGCTCCAAAGCATCCAACAGTAACTTTTTCCGCTTTCTGAGTTTTCCATGATCCTTCTGCCTTGTTGATCTGTCATCCTTGATCTCCTCATCCAACGAATTTCTTTCTCTTATTTCGCTACGTATTTTCTACTCTTTTTCTCACTTCAACCCAGTAACAATCACTGTGTCTTCCATGCAGTTCACATTTTTCCTTTTCTTCCTTGATCTTCACTTTCTTCCATAGCCAAGGGCCAACAATATTCTAACCACCGAGACCTGTAATGTCCTGGGTATCACCTCCTACGAACCAACTTCAACTTTGTTAGAATTGGCTAATAGATCGGTGGTTAAACTGGTAGGCACATTACAAGACATAGCAGTGTTAGTTGACTCTTGGGAATACCCAACTGATTTCCTAGTTATTAACCCAAGAAGTAGACTAGATGGACACCCGTTAATATTATGGCGACCGTGGATAGCAACAACAGATGCATACATAGGATGTCACATAGGTAACATGACAATTGATAGAGGAACTGCTATAAAGAACCTTATATTCTATCCTCCATCTAAACCAAGTCTGCCTGTCATACACCAACAGTTGCAAACATCTAGATATCTGAAAGAAAACATACACCCTCCTCTCACACTAGAAGAATCTCTTGGGCTCAAAAACCAATTAGAAGATGAAGTGACCAACAACTTCATTAACATCTCGACTGTTATAGGTAACCCAACATGTCAAATGCTAAAATTCGTTTTAGATAATGAATCATAGGGAGATCCTTTGGAAGAATTGATGGATCAACACATTCCCACTACTGTTGTCCATAACAACATTGCAATTGAAATCAAACTAGGAAGATTTTTTAATATTAACGCCAATCTGAATGACCAACAATAACAAAAATTAATCCACACCCTTTCTAAATACCAACAGGATTTTTCCTGGGACTATTTCAACATGAAGGGAATCGATCCCCAACTATGCACACATCATATCTACATCGAAAAGGATACCTGACCCATTCGACAACCCCAAGGAAGATTAAACCCTCATATCAGGTACATTGCCAAAGAAGAATTACATAAACTATTGGATGTGGATTTTATATATCCTATTTCAGACTGCGAGTGGTAATCATCCCTAAAAAGAATGGTAAGTGGAAAATCTATGTAGACTAAAGAGAACTCAATAAAGCTACCAAGAAGGACCATTTTCACCTACATTTTATAGATCAGGGACTTGATACTTTAGCAGGGAAGTTGTTTTTATCTTTCCTAGATGGATTTAGCAGTTATAATCAGATTCAGATTACTCTGGAAGACCAGGATAAAACTACATTTACATGTCCTTGGGGTATGTTCACATATCGAGTATTTCCTTTTGGGTTATGTAATGCTCCGGCTACATTCCATAGAGCTATTTTGAGCATATTTTATGATTTAATTAATGAAGGAATTGAAGTTTACATGGATGATTTTACCCCTTATGGCACTAACTTTGATCAAGATTTAAGCAATCTGGAGAAGGTACTGGAACAATTCATTGCTACTAGGCTATGTTTGAGCCATGAGAAATGTCATATGATGATGAATGAAGGTGTGGTACTAGGATACTATGTTTCTGCAGATGGAATCAAGGTAGACCGAGCAAAGATAGAGGTAATCCTTAAATTGCCTACACCTCATACACAAATCGAGGTACTTGGTTTCCATGGCTGTGCAGGATATTATTGCAGATTCATAGAATTGTTTTCAAGAATATCTACACCTTTACATGCTTTAACTGGTAATGTGGAATTTCAGTGGTCTGATAAGTGTGATGTTTCATTTGCAGAGCTTAAAAGGTTAATTTCAACAACACTGGTGCTGATAGAACCAAACTGGAAGTTACCATTTCACATCTCTTTAGATGCATTGGATGTCGCTATAGGCATCGTCCTTGGACAGGAAGAAGACAAGAAGCCTTATGCTATTTACTTTATTAGCAAAAATCTTACCCCTGCTAAATTAAATTACACAGTAATAGAAAAAGAATTTTTAGTTGTTATACATGCTATTAATAAATTTCGACACTACATAATAGGATATCTAGTGTTTTTGTATACTGATCACTCTGCCATTAGATATTTAGCCAACAAACCAATTACTAATGAACGGGTTACTCGGTGGTTGTTTCTATTGTAGGAATTCAACATCACCATTAAGGATCGGTTGGGAAGAGAAAATCTTGTTGCATATTTTTTGTCTCGTATTCCAAGGACAAATAACTCTTTTATAGCTAAAGACCAATTTCTAGACGAACATTTTTTCATTGTAACTATTAAGATGCCTTGGTACGGTGATGTGGATAATTATTTGGTAGTTGGGAAATTTTTAGCACACCTTTCATCAAGAGAAAGGAAATTAATTGTTCAACATAGTGCATGGTTCACCTGGATTGGTGGATATATTTCCCACACAGGGTCTGATCTTTAGATCCGAAGATGTATCAAAGAGGATGAAATTCATGATGTCTTGAAGGTGTGTCATGATGAGCCTTGTGGTGGACACTTTATAGACCACAGGACTGGGCATAAGGTTTTACAGATGGGTTATTATTGGTCCTCGATATTTAAAGATGCAAAGAAGTATGTCCAAGCCTGTGATAGCTATCATAGGATGGGCCAACTAGGCCAGGTTGATGAAATACCCCTACAAACACAAGCGGTGGTGGAACCTTTCGAGAGATGGGCATTGAATTTTGTTGGCCCCTTTAACCCAAAATCAAACCAAAAATCTTATATACTAGTTGCAACAAACTATATGACCAAGTGGGTAGAAGCAGTAGCCTTTCCAAACGCAACTGAGGAAGTTGTCATTAAATTTATTTTTGAACTATTTGTATGCTATGGATTACCCAAGGAATTAATCACAAACGGAGGGTCGAATTTATAGCACATAAAATCTCGGCCACTTTGCACAATTATCACATTAAACATAGGGTTACATCCCCATACCACCCCTAGGAAAATGGAAAACTAGAAAGTACCAATAAAGTCTTGGAGGCAATCTTGACAAAAACAGTCTCAACAAACCGTCGAAATTGGGCAGCCGAGCTTCCAAATTCCTTATGGGCCTATTGGCCCAGGTTTGATCAGACCAGGGTCCTTCTCAGGTTACCAACAAAAGGTAACGAGTAGTCTAGAGCACTGGAATTTTCATCTCCTCTGAAGAGAATAAGTCTCTCCCGAAGCATTATTGAGACAAATAGATAGGGAAGGGAAATGAAAAGACTTAGGAGGATTTATAGATCCTTCAAGATTCATCATGATCTTGCACAAGACATCTAACTATCAAACAGATCTGAACTCATGTGTGCCAGAACTGAACCGACTGATGTTGCGAACAAGCATTTAAACACAAAGCCATCATGTGGAACTTATAAGCCATAAAGAAGTACTATAATGTATAAGTAAAACATAGAAAGACATAGCATATTTTGAAAATTTACGTCCTTCTTCATATTATCTTCAAATCTTTCTTCATTTACAAACTCAGAGACACACAATAGTTCTCTGTTACAGACTCCTGGCTTTGGACTCATGTCGTAGAGCTCTAACTTCCAAAATGGTGTACATATTACATTACAGACTAAGAAATTAATAGTAAGGGAAATTCGAACTGAACACAATCACAATTTAGCCGAACAATCACCACCAACAACAACAACAAATAGAGAACAACCCGAACCCAAACCCCTTTACAATCATATACATATCCTATATATAAACTGAGTAGGGTCTTTTGGCTTTGGGCTCGCATGCTTTCTTGTTATTTTTCAGAGATTTTGCCTTGCTGGCGTTCTGCTGTCCTTTTCTGCAATCGATTTCTGTTACTTTTCCTTGCTCTACTATCTAGCTTCTTCTATAGCTTGCCCAACTCGTGATAAACCAAAACTGGGACTATATTCCTTCTTGCACGAGTGGAGTCCACTTGAACATTGCGAACACCACCAACAGGTAGTTGTATGTGAAGGTACCTCCCTTCTCCTGGGCTTCCTCGCAAGCCACGAGTAGTTCCTCCAACAGGTAACTACACCAGTTGAATACAACGGCATTGGCGCAGAAGTCGACCACTTACAATGCATCCTGGGTGCATTCTCCCTTGTATTATGACCTCATAAACTTGTTGGCTATGATGTAACAACTAGTCCTGACTGTCGTTGGTAGTATGGGGTGAATTTTGGTTGTATGATCCCCCTCTGCTTATGGAACCTTTCATAGAGGCCGGGCTCCCCTTTATTTTTTCCATGCTTGCTAGGAATCTGGAATCTCTTTGACACATCCTCAACTTTGAGGGACAACCCAGTGAGCTGATGTATGTCCTCGGCGTGGATTGAATACCGCTTATCCAACCAAGACTTCTGTTGTGCACCCTACTGATCAGGAACTTAGTGCACCACGAAACTTCACCATTGGTACTAAACACTCGTAAGTATTTGAGGTTCATAATGGTTGAGTTGAATATATTGATGAATTCATGCTTGGGCATGAACTGCATGCCTCTAACTCATCTGGAGTGATAGTCAAGAATATCTCTATGTTCATCTAGGGGAAGAAGACTTGATCTGTTAAGTCGAGGTCAAGTAGCTTGACCTTCTCTACCTTCCCCTGTAGATCACCTACGACCTTGACTCGTGGGTCACAGGGCTTGTCTGGTACTCCATCTTTGGACATGGTGCTTCAGCTTCCTATAGCTCTTAGCATTGTGGTCTCTAAATTATCAACAAATTCTGCGGTGAACTAAGGATTAGGGATCATAGCTACGGATTTCATGAATGCACAAGCTTGCTCTCTCTACAGAGTTCAGAAATTGCTAAATTCTTTGAAAACAATGTGTTCTACGACGAGTTCTCAGAGCCTTATACTCGGGCTTAGCTGGCGAGTTCAACAATAAATGTTGTTCATCATGACCCTATGGACACAACTTGTATCTGAGTTGTCCGATGGGATGGTTAAAGGGGTAAATCCTATTGGGTTATTCTGGCATTTACTGTGCAAGTTGGACAGGGACATGGCCGATTTCATACCTTTCCGTTTAACAGGTGGGAATCCTGATGTGAATACCGATGGCATATTCAGTTAACACGGATTTATATCTTAACTTATTTTAGACGGGGTATCACAATGGCAATAATGATCGTGACTTGACTGGGTTCGTGTGGCACATGGACTCAGATTTCATTCAAATTCATTCTCCCTCCAACCACAAAGGGGTCCCCATCATATTAATGACTACCATTAATGAGTTCTTGCCTTCTTTGATCCTACGCTGCTGAGTAAGCAGTTTTGCATCGAACAACACTTAAACAGAAAAATGAACTACGTGTCATGGCGCAACACTATGTACATCGACTTTATTAACTGAATTTAGAAAAATTGCAGAAAAATCAAATCTAACTATTATACATTCTCCTTCGGACTAGAGCGATAATACTTTTAGCTCAGTTCTAAGACAAATATGGTTTCAGGTGAGCGCCATTCACCCATCCCGGCCACAACATACCAACCAGTTGTGCAAGTCTGACTGCTCCTGAGGGTTGGATCTTCACAACTATAAATGGTCCCAACCAATGCATGCACAACTTCCCAAGGTACTTCTGGTACCGACTATTAGAAAGTAGAACCTTGTCTCCTTGCACAAACAATTTAGTTTTAATGTGCCTGTCATGCCAAGATTTTTTCCTTTCTTTTTCAACCGACTGATGGAAGTCTGCTAAAAACATGGTCTCCTCGAGTTCTTGTAACTCCATAAGTCTCTGTGCAACTGATTCCTCCTTGGACATATGTGTGATCTATGCAATGTATAAACTGGTAGTGATGAATTCTGTAGGCACCACTGCCTCTTTTCCATAAACTAGCTGGAACGACATATACCTATGGAGTTTCTTTGTGGTTTTCCTGTAAGCCCATAGTACTGTTGGAACTCTATCATCCCAATCTTCCCGATTTGTGCAACAGACCTTTGTTAACCCTCTCTCCATAATCGTGTTGAATGATTCTACTGTTCCATTGGCTTGCGGGTGGTAGGGGATCCTTTTGTGATGTTGGATCAGGAACTCTGTTGTAACCTTTTCTATAGTGTTACTAATGAAATGAGCTCCCTGATCATTGGTTAGGATCCTAGGACATCCAAATCGAGTGATAATATTCTAAAAAATGAACCTAGCAGTAGTATCGGTCGAACAATCCTGAACAGCTATTGCCTCAGCCCAACGTGTAAGGTAGTCAGTTGTGGTAATGATGTACCTAGCCTTTGAATGCTTAGTTGTGGGGTTGATCGGTCCAATGAAGTCAACTACCCACTTCTCAAATTCTTGTAGATCTTGAACTGGTTGAATTGGTAATTCATCTCGCTGTGATGACTTACCCACTCTTTGGAAAATGTCACATGATCTAACATATACCTTTTCATCCTTGAAGAGCTTTCCCACCAAATTCTATCTTGGAGAAATTTCTACGTAGTGGAATTTCTCCCTACATGACCTCCTGCAACTTTGTTGTGGCATTCCCATAGTATATCTTGCCTTTCATGATCTAAGACACATCTTCTGAGGACACTATCTAGTCCCAATTTATACAAATGTCCTACAATCAACTAATAATCCGTTGCTCGAACAACCATATGGATTTTTGGGTTGTTGAATATGTTTCTGGGAAGGCTCTCATACTTAAGAAGACTTTTATGTCCTCCAGGTATTCTGGTATGGCCTCAACCTAGAACAAATCTACATCTGGGAGCTAATTGTCAACTTCTCCACCACTTTCCCCTGACTCTAATCTAGACAGGTGATCAGGTCCTACGTTGCATATTCTAGGCTTAATAACTACTTCAAAAGATAATTCCTGAAATAGTAGCAGCCATCTACAAATTATCCCTTCTAACACAGGTTTCTTAACTAGATATTCCAATGTAGAGTGATTAGTAAAGAACTTGAAATGAGAACCTAACAAATAATTTCTAAATTTATACAAAGCATAAATCATGGATAAACCCTCCCTTTCTGTTGTTGTGTAGTTGCACTCAACTTGTGACATCTTATGGCTTGAAAAATAGATATGATAATCCATGGCTCCATCTCCAGGTTGTGATAAGATAGCTCCTAAGGAAATACCTGAAGCATCTACGTGGACGTTAAATTCATTTTCCCAGTTTGGAAATATTAGAATCAGTGTTGTGATGAGCTTCTCCTTTAGGGTTTCGAACTCTTTATCACATTCTGGGGTCCATTGAAACATTTCAGCCTTTTTCAATAGGTTTTCCAGAGGTGCAGTATTGTTTTCATATCTTCTGATGAACCTATGATAGTACCCTATGTGTCCCAGCGTGGAGCACAACTGCTTAGTGCTTGTAGGTGGTGGCATGTTCACAATAAACACAACTTTGTCTAGGTCTAATAATACTCCTTCTTGGCATACTATGTGGCCCAACAAATTTCCATGTGGTACGCAAAAGATACACTTTCTGAGATTTAATGGTATCTGCAATTCTCTGCATTTGTCAAAAATCAAATGTACCAGCACTACATGTTCCTTCAGAAGACTATATATCATCCAATCATCCATATAAAATTTTATAAACTTGTGAATGAACTCTCTGAAAGATGCTATTACAATCCTGGAGAAAATTGCAGGGGCGTTCTTCAAGCAAAATGGCATCACATTATATGCAAAATATCCCCATTCTATTATGAATGTGGTCTTCTTCGATAATACTTACCTAGTGGTACCCTAAAAATCCATTTGTGAATGAGTACACTTCCTTCCTCGCAACCTGTTCTATCACCTCATCAGTAAAAGGTGTTGGGAAAGGGTCATGCACACAGGCAGAGTTAAGGCTTCTATAGTCTACACAAACCCTAATATCCTCTATGCCTTTCTTGCTTTGAATGACTATTGGGCTGACCCATTCTGCTTCTTCCACTACAAAAATAAGTCTGGCTTCCAACATCTTGTCTATCTCCTACTTAGCCTTCACTTTTACTCTAGGGTTAAGGCAGTATGGTCTATACCTATTGCCCCTTAACCAAGTTTTGAGGATCCATGGTCATGTGTGACCTATTTTTGGGACTTTGACAAGATGTCAAAAGAGGAGCGCAAGGCGAAGTAGAGATCACGGGATCTTGACCCATTTTTAGGGATTTTTGGGTTTTTGGGATTATGTAACGGGTATGGGAATGTCAACCCATGGGTTTACCCATGCTTAAGACCACTCTTGTAATGTATAAATAGATATCTAGGTGATGTAATGAGGATTCAGTTGTAAGTATGCTATCTGAAAATGTTTTTTGTAGATACTTTGTGCATATTGTGAGAGACTTGCAGAGCTAAGTGCAAGTGGTTGTAACCAATTGTGGAAGGCTTTTTGCTGCAACGCAAGGAAGGATGATCTAGAGAGGTGCGCAGATCTCCTATCCTCTACAGAGTGAGACTTGGATGCTCTATTCCTGTAAGAAGCTTGATCTAATATAATAAAGAAGAAGAGTTGGTGGATGAAGCCCTAGGGTGAGGGTGAACCACGCATATGCTGTGTTTCTATGCTTTGTGTGATGTATTGATGTGTTTATGTGTTACTTGCTAAGTGCTTGGATATATATAGATAGATCTATTTATTCTTTGTGCTTACAATGAATATGGATGATAGATTTGACCTATGTGAATGTTCTTATTTCTTAAATCTGCTAGATCTAATTTGTCTCTTTATGCTAAGTGCTTAGATGTACTAGATATGAACAAGTGTTGTGATTCTCTGTTTTGTCTGTGGAGTAGATATTGGTTAAATATTGATGAACTTTTGGTGCTAAGTGCTCTGTTAAGTATTACAATCACAGATCTGTGTCCTAGATAAGGTTGCAGACATCTTAGTCCTGCAACCACCCCTGCCTCTACCTCGGGTGAGACTTCATATGATTCATAGGTGTTTCCAAAAGGGTCCGTAGTTAGGGTTTTGTTGGTGCGTTGTTGTAGTGTTAAACCCTGGGTTTTCCCCTGTGCCAACAAATGGTTCCATTGCTGGGACTGAAACTGTGATTGCTGGGAACTGAGGAAGAAGAAGCTTTGTGAAAATATTTGACTTGAAACTATCAAAGCTCTATGCGTAGATCTGTTTCCCTAATTCACAACATTCTACTTGACCTGTGAAGATCTGTGCCAAGAAAAGAGGTCATATTTGAAGAAAAGAGGTAAGATTTGCAAGCTCTGTGCTTTGATAAAAGAAAGAATAGTGAAAAGTTCTAGATCTGAAATCTTTGTGCTCTATAAAAGTAAGATAAGTGGAAATTTTTGTTTCTAAAGTATGGATCTAGGTATGTTTGATAGATTCTTTCCTAGGTTGAAAACTAGGGCACTAATAGATGCAAGAAGGTTTGATATGAATATATATGATAAGAATAGTGAAAGATATGTTATAGAAAGAATGTTTGGACTAAAAAATGGACGCAGGATCCTAGAAAGACATGTTTGTAGGTTAGCTGCTATGATCCTAGCACGCAGTACAGGAAGAGCTGGGGATCATTTAAAAGAAAGAGAGGATTAAACCTTTGTTACAGTTGCAGAAAATCGGGACACCTTGCTAAAGAATTCCCTAGTAGAAGACTTAGTTTTCTTCGTTTTAAAGCTATAGACCATGAAGTGTTGGATTTATAAGCTTGAAGGAATAAACATGAGACAAGAAAACCCTAAGGCAGATCCAGAGCCCCAGAAAGAATAAAAAAAAGTATTGCCATAGATGAAAGAAACCCTGAATGACCACTGACATGTCAGATTATCAGAGATCTTCAAAGAAAAAGCATGCATAGAAGCAAGAATAGGAGACTTCGACATTGACTGTGTCCTAGATGAAGAAACACAGGTGAATATTATGACAGAAAGAACTTGGGAACTTTTAGGGAAGCCTGCTATGACTCCTTCCTTGAGAGGAATAGGATTATTCAGAGGAAAATTGATAAACCTATGTGGAAATATCACTCATATATCTATGAATGCCAATGGAACTTCGACAAAAGAATATTTTGAGATTATTAAATTTATTGAGGACAACGCCCCATTTACCATGTTACTAGGAAGACCTTGGATTGAAAGAGATCATATCAAAAGAAAGGAAGAAGAAGAAGTCTTAGAGCAGAAGAATCAAGAATTAAAGGATTTCATGACTAGATGGATCACACACTTGATTAAAGAACAAGAGAATATATTGAAGCTATTTAAAACTAGAGACCTAGATATTGAAGTTGAAAGAACAGTGAGATCGGAAGAGCGTCGTGTAGGGAAAGAGTGTAGATCTCGG